>CM056392.1:32530633-32668028 GCA_029718625.1 Synaphobranchus kaupii
CCAGTGAATAATTTATCATTGCAAGGACAGTCTTTATTTATTGAACATATATAATTAATGTGATTATTAGATCGTTTTCTCAGCTACAGTGGTAAGCGAAATATTATGATGTCACAGTGAAGTTGACCTTTGAACTTTTGGATATAAAATGTCATCACTTCATCATTTTATCCTATTAGACATTTGTGTGAAATTTTGTCATAATTAGCATATGAATTCTTGAGTTATTGCCAAAAACGTCTTTTGTGAGGTCACAGTGACTTTGACCTTTGACCACCAAAATCTTATCAGTTCATCCTTGAGTCCAAGTAGACATTTGTGTGAAATGTTGTCATAATTAGCATAGGAAATCTTGAGTTATGGCCAAAAACGTCTTTTGTGAGGTCACAGTGACCTTGACCTTTGACCAGCAAAATCTAATCAGTTCATCCTTGGTTCAAGTGGACGTTTAGGCCAAATGTGAAGAAATTCCCTCAAGGCGTTTCTGAGATATCGCGTTCCCGAGAATGGGACGGCCGGACAGACTCCTCCCCTGTCCCAGCCACGCCTTTTACCCCCTAATCCCGCCCCCTCCCCTTCTCATCTCCACCAGCCCAGCACCGCGGATGCGTGTCTTTTGTTATCCAAAGCGCCGATGGACTTCATTGCTTTCTGGTAAACTTCCTGTTGCATTGTGCCAACCATGTCCCGCCCCCTCCTTTTACCCCCTGAAACAATGGGCACCGTTTCTGGTTCACAGAAATGAGGATGCCGCGGCTATAAATGGCCTCTGTTTTGATGGGGGAGGCAGGGCGGATGCCCGACGAGAGGACGGGAGGGGAGGTGGGCAGGATGCCAGGGGTGCGGGGAACGTAACGACCACATTGAGTGACTGGGCACCGCCGCCCTTCCTCAAGCCACAGTGTTACCCCAGTGCTGCACTGCATCCAGTCGATCTGGATGGATCACTTTAAGGGTTGTTTCTCCTGACTCATTTTCCTATTGAACTCTATGGAAAAATAAGTCAGGAGAAGAAACCCTTAAAGTGATCTATCCATATCTACTGCACATCTGGCAGCAGAGTGATGGTTTGAGGCTCGATTGATACCTCAGACCCTTGATGACTATTAGACAACCATGTGTTCCATAGCTTAATCCAGTCGACTCCCAATTCTCATAGAGATCCATTCAAATGCAGAGATGTTGTTAGTATCGTTTGTAAGAGTACCAGAAAATAAGATATCAAGAGTCTTTTGAGGTTGTTGGGTCACCTACATCAGGAAGTCATTGCATGAAAAAGATATGCAACCAAATATTAAATATGATGACTTAAGTTTAATAATGTTCATTTGTCCAATTACTTTCGTCCCTTTAAATGGGGGGGGTATGTATAAAAAGGGCTACAATTGCTACACGGTTCACCCAATATAGATCTAAACACCCTCAAATTAAAGTTGAAAGTCTGCACTTTAACCTCATAGTCAATGTTCCATTTCAAATCCAATGTTCTGTAGCAGAGTCAAAACAACAAAAATTCACTATCCAAATACTTACGGACTGCACTGCATGTGTATGTACACATATATACACGGATAATGTCATGGCCTTAGTTGTTAATAAGTATGAAATAAGTGTGCAGAATGAGGTGCCTCTCTGTGTCCCTGCCGCCATGCCTCGGTCCCCACAGTGAGGCTCTATTTCTGTGGGCTGCAGAGACCGCGCGCGCGGCTGGCTGGCTGTTTGAAAACCAATCATCCTGCAGGTCTACTGCAGCCGGTCGTGCCGTTCCTCTGGAGTGTCCGCCCGCCGCGCCAGTGACAGCGCGGGCGAGAGACGACCGCGCGCCCCGCCCGCCCAGCCCCCCGTACCCCACCCTTAACCATGCTGTTTTTCCCTGGGGACCCCCCGCCGATCCGCTCGGCTGCCCCCGAGCTCTGCTTCCAATCCCAGCCGCAATCTCGGCCCCCGTGCGCCAACATCACCTCTCTCTCTCTCTCTCTCTCGCTCTCTCTCCCTCTCTCTCTCTCTCTCCCTCTCCCTCCCTCCCTCTCCTCCTCCTCCCTGCCTCATTCGCTCAATATAGGCACGCTCTGAAATTCGCCTGCGTCTCTTCGGAGTTTCGAATGGCTGCCTTTTTAGGTCGGGAGGGGGGTGCAGTCTTGAAAGCGGGGGCCGCGCCGGCCGTAAAGCGCTCCCTGTCGCTCTCTCTCGCATCTCCCATCACCCCCCGCTGTTTTATTGCTTCCTCTTGTTCGCTCAGTAGGAACCCAGAGTCCGGTCTGCATGTACTTAGGTACCGTTTCACATTCCTACCGCACTGTCAGCACGCACACACACGCACACACACACACACACACACACACACACACACACACACACACACACACACACACACCTCAATGCGCTTCCTTATTTTGGCTGAGGCTACTGGAGGCATCCTGGATGCGGTCGTTTCTGACGAACGCACTCACGTCTACGCACAACCGCACGGCGCACGCTCACCCTATACACAAATGCACACATGTATACCCTCAAACACAAACACGGGTAGAAATATGCTTACACTCAAAACACGAACACGCACGTACACGCACGCACGCACACACACACACACACACACACACACACACACACACTTCGCTACTTAGTGGTTATTATGGAAAGTGAATGGCAGATTTGACATTATGCTACTAGAGGGTGAAAATGCCAGCAAAGTAGTTTCAGCCATTACACGCTGCCTGTGCATGTCTTCTTTTTTTAAGACACTAACTCACACATCTTTCGCCTGGAAACATGAGAAATGTTTTGCTCTCAGTGGACACTGTGACAGTCAGATGATCTGAAGTTATTTCTTCCTCTGCTGTGCAGGTTCGCCCACCAGCTCCCTGCCTTCTCTGCCTGTCCCCTCCCTGTCAGCCTATCGGCCGGCTGAGTCTGGCTTCTGCCAGAGCCTCCTGACAATTCGCCGGAGAAGCGTGTGTGTGCGCGCGAGGTTGTGTGCGTGTGTTTGTTTTTGTATGTGTGTGTGCGCGTGTGTGTGTTTGAGTGTGCATGCCTGGGGGTCTCCGGGCCAACAGGGGTGCTGACCAAGCGAGATTCCAAACATCCATGAGTTAACAGACAAACAACATTCAATTCCCCTGCCTGTTCACAACAGAGCAGCTACTAGCTATAAAAAGAACGGCGTCAACCGCAGAGCAATCACCGCCATAACAGCGATTAGCACAACTGCAGTTCTGTGCATGTTCGGGGCACATAATAGCGGTGTGCGCCCATAAATGAGCAGAAGAACACAAGGATGGCAGACAATCAGTCTAATGCAATTTAAGAGAGACTGGCTCTCAACAGCGTTTAATAGCCCAGATGATAAATCCTACAGCTTGGTAATTAGGACTTTGGGATAGCGGAAAATCACAGGAGCAAACGTTTCTGCAGACGTGGATAAGAGACAGCTCTTTAGCACTTGTTACTAGGGTTTCCAGGGTTACACAGTGGAAATCTTCACTTTAGCAAACCGTCCCTTTTCGTTTTAGAAAGGTTTTCTTTGCTGTTTTTCTTTTTTTTTTTTAAACAGTTCCAAGTCAGTCCCGGTGCGTTTTCGTGGTGAAGATTCTATAATGCGGGCGTAACGCCTCAGTGAAAGAGACGGCGAGAGAGGGGGAATAAAAACGTACGTTTTCATTGTAAGACCGGCGCTACCTTTTGTGGGGGAAGCCAGCAGGGCATGTCCGTGCCACCGCTTCACCGATCTGCCTCCGCACCTCCCACGACCCCGGACCAATTACGCAATCCTCGTACCCGACGAGAAAATGACAAAAAACAGGAAACGCGGGCGGTGTTAATGGAGGTTATCGAGCTGTCTTAAGACCTCAAACCTGGAGGAGTCTGGCTTCTCCCAAATGAAAACCAGGCACCTTTCGGCAAACACATTTGTTTCCTGAATTATTAAATCAGCTCCTTCCCGGGGGGGGCTGGGGTTACGGGCGGTGAGCCGAGGGACGAGCTGGGCGTTAGCATCGGCCCGCCTGTGGCTCTGCCCGGTCGCAGTGCACTCTGGGAGTCCGAGCGGACTTGACACCTGATAGTTTAGATCTGGCCGTAAGTATTGAAGACGGCGCCCGATAATTCCGTCAGCCCTTCGTAAGATTAGGTGACGGTTACGTTGCCCCGGCTGTTGAGCGCGGCTGCACGATGTCAACGAGCAGGTCCGAGTGAAGCCGGACGGACTGTCGGCGAGGCGCGCAAGTAGCGGGCCGCGCCCTCCCCAACCAACCGCGCCTAAGAACAGGCCCTCATCGTCCGCTGATTACAGACTCATCCTTCTTTTCAGATCCTTCCCACAAACTAATGAAAATCTCTTCACCGGATTAACAAATCAAGGGTACTGCTGGGGCCTATCGCTGACTGTCAACCCAGCCGACGGGAGAGGTGGGCTTCTGATTAGAACTGATTAATGTAATCAATTACAGCAGCGTCGGAGGCCGTGAGTGGCAGCGACAGAACGGCTCTCTGAAGCTCCGCGAGTCGAGCTACCATTCGCCCGAACGTCGCGCCGCGCTGACGCCGCCACCCGTTTCACCCGTCCACTGAGAGAACTGATCCTGGAGCAGAACACAGAGAAAGGGAGAGAGGGAGGGAAAGATAGATAGAGAGAGAGATAGAGAGAGACAAAAAGATGAAGAGCAACAGAGTAGGAGAGAGAGAGAGATGAAGAGTGACTGAGGAAGGGTTGGGAGAGAGATAGAAAGATGAAGAGCAACATTGAGGGAGGGAGAGAGACAGACGGACATAGAGTGACAGAGGGAGAGAGAGAGAGAGAGAGAGAGAGAGAGAGAGAGAGAGAGATGCTGAAATGAGAGAAATGAGGGGGGTGGGGGGATGAGAAGAGCTCGGCGATTGAAGGCAGGGGAGCTGACTGTTCTGAGACCCCCTTGGAACACAGGGTCTCTGCTCTCCACAGAGGAGCTCCTCCAGGAACTGGCTGATCTGGGGTCAGTGAAGGACAGCCCATGTTCACCTTTGATTAACTGCAGCGTCTAACACAACAGAGTTATGCTTCAGATTCCCGGCTAATGACTGCCGCACACAACAGACTGGCAGGTGGTTACAATAAACAAGACAACGGTTGATGACACAGCGAGGCTGTTGCCTGGTATTTGGAAATCTGGGACCCTTCCAATGCCAGGAGTGTAATCACCACTCAAACTGGAATATAATAGGCATTTCCCCTCATAACCAGCCGGCAAATTAGGTCATTGTTGTAGTGCATCTTGCAATTAGGTCCGAGCGATAAAAATAAATAAATATCGCAGAGCTTGTTGGGTCATTCTTCTCTGTCTTTGGACTATGGAGTATATTCATTCAGGCTTCCTGTTTACTTGGCTTCCTGTGTTGGGCTCATCACTGTCTCTAATCAGCCTTTAGATTTATCTATGTAGTTGAACGGCGCGCGCATGTTAATCTCACTCCGTTTTTCAAGGTTACTGCACGCCGCTCTGTCGTACCGACACTCCTTAGAGAAAAGCTGCCCCCTGGAGCCTTGCAGAGCTGGAATTATTCTCCTTTCTCATTAGAAAAAAGAAAAAAAAAACCTGAAGAAAACGCTGACGGAATTACAAGTCTCACTTTGGCCACGCTCGGATACATGTTATGTTAGGCAGCATAAAAAATAAGCTGCTTTTTATATAAAAGCTCACTAATGGGAAGTTTAAAGGAGAACCTCCTTTTTTATTAAAAAAAAAGAAATAAACAAAAACAACAAAAAGTTAACAGTAAAAGCTAACTGCATCTTGTAAGGTACCTTTTTGGAAGCAACGTATGCTTTCAGAAAACCCACAATAACAAGACGACGAAGCTAATTAAATTCCATCTATATGGTGCGTTTTGACACTCTTTCCTGTGATAATCAGTCTGTTACTTTGCTGAGAAATGCTACAGTTATAGTACCGAGGAGAATTATAGCGACATAGCTTTGACGACTTAAAAGAATACCTTGTAAATTAAATGAAAAAAAAAAACTAATTCAAAGGACTTGTGTGTTAAAAGAATGGCATCTCTCTCTCTTTTCTGCAGCGGGGGGGCAGTCACCGATCGATAGCCATTCCAGCCTTCTGCAGAGGGGGGCCAGAGGAGGACAGGCAGTTTTACTTTTCTCTGGTTTCAAGGCCATGGTTACAGCAGGAAATTCAAATGACACCACTCAGGAAGTTAATAAACCCCCCCCCACACCCCCTCTCCCCCGCAGCTCCGCCCCCTCCCCCCTCCCCCAATGCCATTAGGCGACTTCCTGAATGAAGCCTGCAGTCTGACCGGTCAGAGGAAACTCTCAAAAAAACGTGGGGCGGGGGCCCGCTTCTCCCTGCTCAGCATCAACATCAACATCAACGCATCACACCCCTTTAGTTATGGTCGAATCCATCATGGGAAAAATTACGTGCAAAAAATATAGTTGAACCTGTCAGGAAAAAAATAAAAAATAAATACATTATTTGTCGAGTGATATAGCCTAGAACTTCTTTTTTTTTCCTTTGTGTATGTTTACTAAAAAAACATTCAGGGAATGTTGAGAGAACGATGCGTTGCACTCATACGCTCAGGGCGAACTCAGGTGGGCGCTTCCTCCTTGCCGCGTATCATTGAAAGTTTCCGACGCAAGCGGCGCGTGTGCCAGAGATATTACCGGGGCCAAAAGCAGACAGGCATGCTGTGGTGACGGAGTGAGAACGCAAGGGCTGAACGTAGACGGCGGGACGTTCCCCCCAAAACGAGCCACCCCCCCCCCCCAAAAAACAAGCCTTCCGCTATGCCCCCGTGGTCCATGAGTGCAGCCGGACCTCGCGTGCCACCGGGGAACCGTTGCAGAGACGGTGACGGATAACGGGGTGATCCCCCTCCCCCCAGAAACCCTCTTACCGTAAGACCCCCCGCCGGGCGGCTCGTCCCGCCCCGTCCCGTCCTCAGGCGGAGCCAGCGGACGTGAGGGGCGCAGTTTGGATATCCACAGGGGGATAATGAGTCAACCCCCCCCCCCCCCCCCCCATCCCCGGGAGACAAATCTTTTTCAAAGACGGTAACGAGGGCACGTTTCCAGCTGTGAGCGTCTCCGCCTGCCGCTGGTTATCTGGACAGAGGTGTGGAAATGTCTTTTTTTCCCTCCCTTTTCCCCTGAGGAAAAGACTGAGGCGCTGCTATGGCTAACACAAAGGCTGTTCATGAGCATTCTCTTGAAACTGCAGACGGACGATATCGACTGCGAATTTTGCCAACCCACCCCCAAATTCCCTATGGTCCGTTAGCTCGGTCAACCGGTCGAGCGCGCGCGGGTGATTTCGAGGAGGGAATCTAGGTTTGCAGCGTCTTCACTGGCCGCAAAGCTGTGTGGCTCTTTGCTGCCTGTACCAAGTAATGCTTTTCACTCAGCTCACACTAAAAGAGCTATACAAAATCTATTATTTCCTTGATTTACTGTTAGTGTTTCATGGAGATGGGAAGTTGAGGTACAATATAATACAATACAGTAAGAAGATGGACATATTCATAAACATAATTTCTCTTTCACTATAGAAATGCTAATGAGAGACAATTAACGATGACACGAACCCATGCAGACAGTTATGCTGAGGATACGTTTGTGAATTTCACTGCGCCAGACACACACAGCACGCACGCACGCACACACACACAAATACACCCCACACACGCATACACAGAACAGAACAATCTTTGAACCCTCGTTTTTCCGTATCGATCGCACACAGGTCCCGTCAAGGGGACACAGGACACCCCTTCCGGGACAGAAGGGGCACATGAGGGGGGGAGGTCTGTGCACGTTCCCAAAAACCGCAGACGGATGGGGAGCACGAACCCGGGGCAAGAGCCTGGTTGGCCGTCCCAGGTGAGTGTGAGGTAAGCACTCTTCCAGAAGCTCATTTTTAAATACAATTTTAAAGTTTTACTTGCCGAAATCTTAAGGGCAATTTCAAGCTCCAGCTGGATACAGGCATGCAGGTTACACAATAATCGCACGCTAAATTACCCATCATTTTTCAGCTCTCTGTGCCATTTAAAGGGAGCACACGCCTTCCACCTCTCCCTAATTACAGGGGCTACTTCTCTTCTTATGGGGCGGGGGGTCATACCGACAAACTAACCCCCTCTGGTCTATCCATCCACACATTAAACTCCAGGGGCCCTATCTTACACCCGGCGCAAAGCGGCGCTAACGCAAACGCAAGTGTCTTTGCTATCTTACACCCGGCGCTAGGTCCATAATAACGCCTAACGCTTACGCCGTCAAACTAGCATGTTTGACGGCGTAACTCTTGCGCCATCATTAGTGAACTGGGCGTGTTGGTCTTAAGATGAGGAGTGGCCAGGATTCTTTTTGGCGTATTGCTATCTTGAGCCAGCACAAAGCGCTTGCGCTAGAACCACCACAAACCTGGTCTAAAGTCATGTCGCAGTTGTTTACATGCTATTTTAACGGCGCATATAAGTGCGTCTACATAGGCGTGTGCACAACGCGCATACCCTCCTGTCTGTTACACACAGGGGCGTGCACAGGCATGACTAAAATATCTAGATCACAATGTGAAATATTATTATTGTGTAGGCTATATCAAAAATGCATAATAATAAAAGGTTCCATAGGTCCACATACCTTTCCCTCAGCGAAGGGAAACAATGCCACATTACATTGCTCTCAGCCCACTCCATCAACATCCAGGCGATGTGCGATGGTACGGGACAATGGCTATCCATTAAAAAGGAGCTGATAACACCTATAGCTATCAAGCCTAATGCGCGAATTGTCTTTGCACCTAATGCGGGAATTGTCATTCAATGAAAAACTCGCGCACGGCAATAGACGGACATTTAAGTTCTGAAAATGCGCTTCAGATGTCATTACAATACAGCTCTGTTTATCTATGAATACAGCCTGTAAGTAAATAGAATGGTTTGTGACTGAAAAAAGTTCAAAACCTTGTCCAGTGAATATTGCATTTATTGTTTTTCAAATAGCCTAGGCTACAGCGAATTCGCTGTGCATAAGGTTTTTTTCGATAGCCTATGGTTAAAAAACGGAGATGTCACCATGTTAACTAAATTGTAACCTTAGCTATTCTTCGTCCTTCATATTTTTTTAAATTACAGTGACCAGGTTTCCATACTCTCACCGTTTAAAACCCAGCTGATTTCACCCGTTATTCCTTAACTGAACAAAACGATTTTAAAGAGAACTAAGCGTCTAATTAGAAACTAAAACAAATTTGCAGCACGTTACACAATTAATTCACAATTAATTTTAATGCCATTCTCTGCACGTGAGCTGCATGTTCTCAAGTCGCACGTTTCACGGTCTTCCTGGGAAAGTGGATTGTTTTAAAGGATTACGCTACGAGTAAAACAGGTTGGTCACATTTCCATAAACAGGACATTATTAAACAAGGGGAAATATGCGTGAACTTATGGGTTGCGAACCTGACAGCTTTATTGTAGGCTATTTAGTGTCATCATTAAGGCAAAATAACGGTATGTATGTTATTAATCAATATTAGCCTACTATGCAGGTAGCCTAATGAACTTTGGATGAAGCTTGAACTTCGAGAATTCCATGAGAACAGCCTCTTGGAATTGATGTTTGACACTTTCATTGCATAATCAAACGAAATTCGCTGAACAAGCAGGCTAATTTGGCGTTTTCTAAGGTGAGACTGAAGCAATTGATAGTTTATTCTCAGCTGTTGCAGGTCCTTTTAACGAAATTTAACCGCACATATTTTGTAAAATAACAGCCCTGTCTGGAATTACCGGGAACTCATAGGCTAATGGTTAGTCCGAATAATATTGATCATACTCCATTTAGCCTATTCCTTGATCACACTAAACACGCACGAGCATGTCTGTTTCGCCATCATAAGCAATCCGCCAAGGTGGATAAGCAGGCTTTTAAAGGGAATGGGATATGACATTTTGATTGGTTTATTGAATGTCACGCCCAAGACACACCTATAATTAATGAAGCGACTAGGTTCAGCCCAATTATACTGCACTGCCTCCTCTTCTCTCCAGGAGCCTGGACACCGACTCCGCCCAGGCTAGTCACATGGATTTGCTCCTACAATGATGAGTGTGTTTATAAATCAAGAAATTAGCTGTAAACAAACAGCAACCAAAAAAAAAACATTGCAGTAAAAATTTATAACAAAAAAATTAAGCTTTGGCAAAGCTTTGGAAAGACACACAAAGTGTTCTGTTGTTCTTTTCTTTTCTATGGACAGTATGTGTGAAGCACGTTTGGCTGCGTTTTGTATGATAAGGTGCTATAAAAATTAATAATAATAATAATTATTATTATTATTATTATTATTATGAGTATTATCATTATTTTCTGAGCAGATATGCTTACGCAAGGCAACTCATAGTACTGGCAGTTTACATCCTGAATTTGGTCACTCACTTTCCAGTCAGATTCGTAAAGGATTCGC
Source organism: Synaphobranchus kaupii (assembly GCA_029718625.1). Lineage (NCBI taxonomy): Eukaryota > Metazoa > Chordata > Actinopteri > Anguilliformes > Synaphobranchidae > Synaphobranchus > Synaphobranchus kaupii. The sequence goes on from CM056392.1 coordinate 32,541,100, forward strand.
CTTTTTCGTCCTGCACAGAATCCAGCGCTCTACCCACTACGCAACCAAGCCCTCTCACGAAGCCGCATTACCGTGGCGATGCTAACGCCCGCGGTCTTCCCGGCAGTGGCTGCGCTGACAGGAGGATACAAGGGGGGGCTTATCTGGAAACGCCGGGACAAACAGACAGCCCAGGCACTGCGCAGATACAAGGACGGGCGGACTGACAGACAAACAGTCCTCTGTAAAGTCTGGGGTTACTATCGTATGACAGAAATGGGGGGGGGGGGGGGGCGTCAGAGTAAATATTTACAGCAGATGTTGGGGCAGCGATGGGGCCCAGCTTTATAAAAAGAGCTGTTTATTCGTTTTTCGGAAGGACTGAGAGGGTGAGCAAGCCCTGTCCCCATCTCTCTCCTTCTCTCCATCTCTCTTTCTCTCAATTTCAGTCTTAAATGTGCTATTAGCATGACATGTTTCATAATCTATGTTGCTAAAGCTTGCATAGTTAACTGCATTGCAAGAGAATAATTGAGCAGCTATTTATAATTATTTGTATTCGCTCAACAATGGCGTGAAGAAAAATAATTATAAGAAACATAAAAACAGCAACACTACGGCAACTAGGTCTATAACTACCACGACTATAAATAATATAATAATAATAATAATAATAAATTTCAAAATAAAGATAATAGTCAAAGCTATAAAACAGAGGCAATAACATACTGAGAGAGAGTAAATGCACCTTCTACTTGACGCCATCTTCAGCTGATGTACACATGATATTCATTTTAATATTGATCAGATTAGTGGCTGATGGCCACTGTATTATTATTGTGTAATTGTACTGGTTTTGTCTTAAGTACATATTACACTGCACTTGCATTGACACATCGCAACTGTGAATGTGCTGAATATTAAATAAAAAAAGAAAACAAATTTTATCACCCCCTTTGAGAAAATATGAATATTCCTCAGCAGGAAAAATGCATACCAATATTAATAAGGCACAGAATGGAGATCTTTACCCACACACATACCCCCGGGGTACCATGGTCAGTCAACACAAGCTTGTCATGTCCATTTTTAGACGGGCATCTGGGTGGCAGCCTCTCCCTTGTTACGGGGGTGCAGTGCCTCATTTCGGATTAAAAAGAGAGGGGGGGGGGGGGCGAGAGAGACCTGCATATTCAACACCTCAGGCCTCGGCTCCTGCCTATCGCATCGGGGGCCTCCTCACGCTCCCCTGCCGGAGGAGGAGGAGAGCGAAGGAGAGGCAGAGAGGGAGAGAGAGAGAGTGAGGGAGGGAGACAGAGGGAGAGAGAGAGAAAAAAAAAAGACATCTGTTGCCGTGGAAACGGCTCCAGTGCCTTACCGTCTCCCTGGAGGTCTGCAGTGTTCCGCCAGGATGGAATTAGGTTCTTACCCATATTTACCACAATGATGAAGATACTTTACCCCCCCACCCCAAACCACTCCACCCTTCCCAAATCAATACCCACCGCATTACGGCCGGACACAAACCCCCCTACACAGCAACTTCATAAACTGCTGCGCTTGGTTGTTTTTTCTTTTTTTTATTAGCTCTTATTTACAAAATTCCCCCTCCCACTCCTGTGCAGGTGCACAGAACCGGAGCACAACCCATTACTGGAGAAGACTGGTGTTGACTGCACAGAGTGTGTGTGTGTGTGTGTGTGTGTGTGTGTTGTGTGCGTGCGTCTATTTGTGCGTGTTTGTGTGTGTGTGTGGGCGGGTGTGCATGCGCGCATTTGTGTGTGTGTGTGTGTGTGTGTGGTGTGTTGTGTGTGTGTGTGTGCATTTGTGTGTGTGTGTGTGTGGTGTGTTGTGTGTGTGTGTGTGTGTGTGTGTGTGTGGTGTGTGGTGTGTTGTGTGCGTGTGCGTGTGCATGTCCGTGTTTGTGTGTGTCTGTGTGTTCGTGCTTGTTCAGGCAGTCAAAGAAGCTTCAGATGGAACATTTACTGCATGACCATGTGCATAGATCCTGGCAGGAGAGCCCTTGAACACTGACCCTGACTGTGGCCATCTGACCCAGTCTCAGCACAAGCCCCGCCCTCATTCCCATCGTGCTCTAGGGCTGTGTAATCTGTCTCTGCGGGCTTTTCTTTACAAAAGGTAGGTCAACCGAGATCTCACATCTCTTTTGTAGTGACTCCCTGGGGAATCAAAGTGGGTAGGGAAAGCAAGGGATTGTGGGATGCGTTGGGTTCATTAGGTGACCCGATCTGTGGGAATTTGACCAGGACAGCAGAGTTGACTCCTCTAGTCTTTTTGAGAAATCAACAGGATTTATACTGACCAAAGTGAGCCGGGACCCCTGTTTACCGTCTCCTCTGAAGGCCGTTTGGGTTTGGTGCTTCTCTGAGGGAGTCCCTGGCAGAAAGACACCAAACCTAAAAAGCGCTGTCATTCAGTCACTGTCAGTCCACCTCCTATGCACAACAGAGCCCATCAGGGATACATGCAGAAAGGTTTATGGGGGAATACCGCACAGGAAGTAAACGCCTGATTAACCCATTTAGGCCTAAAACGCCTCCTAAAACACATTCTAAAACCTAAGGCATTGTTGTAAACAACCTCCTAAAACCTGAGGGTTTTCTGAAAAACTTTGTTCACTAAAACCTTCATTTCTCAGCCTCTGTAGCAGATAGAAACATGAATTAAAAACCATTTGAGAGCTTACACCTTGGGCTTGTGCCCTAATGTAAAAAATATCTTCTTTTTTTTTAAAACTGAAATTGATCATCTGGGTCTGAATCTTCTAATTCATTGTTGTTTTCATCAACGTAACTGCTGTACTCGACATCTTCAATGTCGCTCCCGTCATTGTCACTATCTGAAGCGCAACTTTAGGCTATGAGGCTAACAGCAGAAATTGATCTCTATCGAGCCTTTCCAGACTGATCTGCCTAACAACAAGGCTAAAAAAAATATGAAAAAAATCCCATAATATGCATTTCACCTTCCCAACGTGTATTTCAGCGAATCACGATGCATTTCATTGGTCACGTGTCTTGAAAACGATGACAGCGTCTAAAGCGACCTCAACGTCCCATCCGGTCTTAAAGGGGTATCCACGCAAACTGCGCACCCGGTTTTAAAGGTATATACACAAAAATGCTGCATCCGGTCTAAATGGGTTAAATGGTGTAAGTGCACTGGAATGGCAATGCACTGCAACACAAACTGTGCGTTTCTAAAGACGGATTAGTGGATAACGATGGAAATAATGATGACGTGACTGCAAGGAAAAGACTTGGAGAACCGGGCTCCTCCCACTCTTAATTGCCTCAGCAGTTTTAATGTCGTTGCATCATTGACAGTCGGTGACATCACAAAGACACACAATCTAATTGGAGTGCAGAGGTCTTCTTTTTTTTTTTACTCCTCCTTCTGTCTGCATCAAATGGTTGTGTATTTCTCATCTAAGGCAGGTGTCATCTTAGAATATTCCATATATCCATAAACCCCAACTGTGGGATGATGCAATGGCGATGCAGAGATGTTAGCGCCGTTAGCTCAAGGGTGATGGTGTGACAGAGGGAAAGATGGAAAGTGTTCCACGGGGAACGTAGGGTGTAGAAGGTCAACGTTCCTGGTTCAGGTAGCTTCAATGCCATGGACCTACACCAGAGGGTCACCACGTGTGACATCAACGACAGAAAAGATTGAAGATTAAGGAGTCTCTGGTAACTGTGCATGTGTGTGCGCGCGCGCACACGCGTGTAGGGTTTTTCCTGCACAGAAAATTCAGAGGTGGTCGCCTTGATCATTTTCCATGCCGCCTTGATAAAAATCGACAACATTTTATTATAATTTTATTATCGTTTGAACAGGCAATTGCGGCAGGGCGCTGTAACATAATCGACACTAACGCACCTCGAGGGCAAGGCGATGACGACAAAGAAAAATAATCGACTGTTCTTCTGTACAAGCTCTGTACGTCACAATAAGATCGTTTTAAGACCGGTTTTGGGCTGCTGGTTTGCACTGAGATTAGAATTCTGACCACCACAGACGCCTCACGTTAGTTATCGAGTTATCAAAACAATTTTGTAAGACTTAACAAGTGGAGAACATATAAGTGGAAAACACATAATGAAGTCACGTTTTATTTATATTACTTTTTATAATTAACTATGATTATTAATTATAATTAAAAAAATAAAAGTTCAGAATTTTTTATATATTGTTTTAAGAGCAGGAAAAAATTGGTATTAATTCTTACTACATTAATACTATTGTGGAACTAAGTAAAGAAAAAAAAAGTAATGTAATTCCCATATGTGTCTATAGACTATGGGGAACTAAAAAATCTTACAAAAAGAACAGATACTTACTAAATAGGAGTGTGGTGAATCGGATTCTTCTAAATGTCTACTTTCTAAATAAGGTGAGATTCACAATGTTGTTTTATCATATAAATTCTTGCTGGGGTACAATTATTACATGGATATCCAAAACTGGGGCCATTTGTATATAAGGCAATACAAATCTCCATGCAAGTATTTTTCTTCCTGCAAAAGTGAATGATTGTAACTCAGTAATACTGGGGTGGAATGGATTCCTCCGAATGTATACAATATGAATCAGGTGCATTTCAGACTATGCATCTGTGGCTAGGGATTAAACCCTGCACATCAACACTGATATGCATCTTAGGGATCACAAATCATGCTCTTCTGCGAAAGTGTGTGTGTGTGTGTGTGTGTGTGTGTGTGTGTGTGTGTGTGTGTGTGTGTGTGTGTGTGTGGACACCTCCTTGGGTCACCAATAAGGTGAAGTTGATGGCACGGTCACAGGTTACATGAGGACATGCTATTTGGGGAGAGGGGGTGTGTGTGTGTGTGTGTGTGTGGGGGGGGGGGGGGGGGGTGTTTCAGTTGGACCTCAAACTGGACCCAGCCCTGCTGAGGGGCCACCCCGCCCGCAACCCGCCCCCACCCCTCCAGCTCCCCACCCCCAGTCTCTGGGCTACTGCCAGATGGTGCAGCAGGGGCCCTGTAAACCCTCTCTTCTGCGTACAGTTCAGTTTCACACACACACAGACACACACACACACAACCACATGCTCACAGACACACGCACATGCACAATCGCATAAAAGAAAAATGCGCACACGCATTTCCGTACGCGTACGCTATACCCCGAGTTCAACCGCGTTGCTCGATTCTGACTTCAGCTTTTCCCAGTGTGAATGACCGTCTCTTGTGGACATTCACACCCCTCATTGGCTGACTGGAAACTGAAGTGGAGGGCAGCTGTGTTGCGAAGGAGCACGTCCTAAAGACCTGGTGACAGACGGCAGGTGACAGACGAAGAGAGCCCCGAGTCGGTCGAGTCTTTAACTCTGCAGGGGGAGTGCCAGTACATGTCAGCCCCTGATTCAACCACAGTCAGGTTACGGCAGTACAACACTACGGCCCATGCCAACATCTCACTCCAGCTCACTCTAAAGACTGCCACTGTTGGTAACCAAGGCAATGCCCCCATCAGACATCAAATTATCTTATTCTACAAAGACATGCCTGTGCAGTGCTATGTATCGCTCTCTGTTTTTAAACATCCTCTGAAGTCTGTGTGCATTTGTGTGTGTGTGTGTGTGTGTTTGTGCAATGCACAAGAGTGAGAAATCAACAAGAAACCCCTCTATGTGTTGTTCTGAAACATGCTATAGCTTCTGTTGACTCACGTCACAGATATAACTGGGCACACACACACACACACAGTAACTATGGCTTTCTTCCTCCAGCGAGGTGAATCATCACGGTGAGTCATCATGGACGAGGCTGTACATTTTCAGCTCGCTTTCAAATATTTTATTTGTGCAAAATGACAATCTGTAAAAATGTATCTGCAAAAATTACAAAATGGTTACACTTAATATTAATATGACTGCTGATCATATAGCAGTAACACAAAGAACAGTTAAGGACAAGCAGCAGCAATAATAATGATAATAATAATTTATTTATTTATTTATGTATTTATTTATTTAAGTTTTTATTCATACATACTCAAGAATAGTTTGACGTTGTACCTTTTTTTGGGATGTTCTCTCCAAAATTAAATAAAACAATCACACGCATTTAAAAACCAAATCATTACATTTTCAGGTGGCCTGGCAGCACTGTAACAGACCTACTGTAACAGAAGACAAACAGGCAAAGTAGAGAGGAGTGGCCATGTGAGAATAAATTCTCATTCTCAACGAGCAAAAAGAAAGGAGGGAGAGAGACTGCCGACGGACCAGATTATAAAAATCACAGCGCTGCTCCGCGTCTGATTGGTCGGTCGGGCTGACCCTGTTCATCCCTGCCATACGGATGCCCGTCCTTGGAGTGGGCTGCCGGCGCTAACAACTGCCCAGCAGGGCCTTGGACCAGCTGTGCTAATGGCGCTTAAAATGCAATGCAACAAGTGTCTGTACAAGTCCTGACTTCCGCTTCGGTTTTTCAAACTGAACGACTATCTGAGCTCTCACGGCCGTTGTCAGGAAGGAACACCCGGATCGGCCGTCAGGTAGCAATTTACAATTTAGTCATTTAGCTATAGACAGGCACTTTGCTTTTGGGGACTGCTTTGGCTTGGTTCACATCATACCTCAGAAACAAGAACTTTTTCAGTCAACATAGGAAACTGCTCTTCCTCGTCAGCTAATCTCCCCTGCGGGGTCCCACAAGGTTCCATCCTGGCCCCTATTCTCTTCTCCATTTACATGCTCACACTAGGTAAAATCATCCAGAAACACAAACACATGTCCTACCACTGTTACGCCGACGATACACAGCTCTATCTTCCCCTGAATCCTAACAATAAATCAAATCTAAATTGAGTGCCCTGATGACATCAAAGGCTGGATGGCTCACAACTTCCTCCAACAAAATGAGAACAAAATCCTACTTTTCGACCCCCCCAAATTCCATCAAACTGATCACCAATAGCTTAGGCAATCTTTTCACCTACCTAAAGCCACACTCTGAAAACCTTGGTTTTATTTTTTATTCAGCCGTTACGTTTGACAAGCAGGTAAATGCAGTTGTAGAATCCGGCTTCTTTCAACTAATGTACCATCTCTAAAATAAAACCCCTCCGCTCATTTGATAACCTTGAAAAAGTCATTCATGCATTCAACACCTCGCGGCTTGACTACTGCAACTCACTGCATATGGGTATCAGCCAGTCATCCCTGTCCCATCTTAAACTCGTCCAAAATGCTGCAGCCAGGCTCCTGACGGGCACCAGGAAGAGAGGCCACCTGTTCTGGCCTCCTTACACTGGCTCCCAGTAGAACTGAGGATTCAGTTTAAAATCCTTCTGTTTGTTTTTAAAGCCAGAAACAGCCTGGCCCCCTCCTACATCGCAGACGTCCTAAGCTCCTACACTACCTCCAGGTCCCTTAGGTTGTCTGATATGGGCCTCCTGGTCGTGCCACGCTCCAAACTGGAACGCAGAGGTGACCGTGCTTTCGCAGTTGCGGCGCCCAAATGATGGAATGACCTTCCCCAGTGAATTAGGCTTGCCCCTTCAGCCGCTTCTTTAAAGTCTCGGCTAAAGACCCACCTCTATTCCCTGGCGTTCGAATCCTCCTAGTCCCTCTAGTTTGGCCACTTGCATATAGCTGAGCATATTGTATTATTGTTGTCCCTTGTTTGTGTTTTTTATTGTTTTATTATTTATCTCCATTGTAAAACATTGTACAGCACTTTGGTCAACTCTTGTGCTTAAATTGACTTGACTTGACTATCAAGGGGCATGCCTCAAAACCTGTGAAATAAAGGGAGAGGGGTCTTTTTATTTTTATTGAAACACTGACGTATAGTCTACAAAAGTGGGTATTCAGGCATTTGCAGAAAACAACCAATAAATCTGCCTTGGGGGATGAGGGCAGAGAAGAGCCAGGGCCGTGAGGAAGGCTGCCAGGTACTCGAAGGGATGGGACAGCCAGCTGGCGAGAGCATGTTGAGAGGTTGAACAGAGAGGTGTGGTTGGAGAGTACGGTGCAATCGTTGTCTGAAAGCAGGAAGGGGCGGTACCATTTGCAGTTTGGTAAGTGTGAGAGATTTTCAGCTCTTTTGGCACCTTCCCCATGGGAAACCAAGTGTGGAACTAAGGAATTTGTTCCAGCTATGCCATGGTTTGAGAGACAGGAAACAGGAACGTGGCTCTTTGAGTAGAGTTGTTCGATGTCACCAAATTTCACATTGTCACATCGACCAATCAAACATTGCCGATGTCCGATATCATCGGCTGCTCTCGGGAGGGGGGGGGGGGGGGGGGGATTATTTTATTAGGCTAGTGCAATATAATTTGTTCTGCAAAGCATCGGCAGTTATTTGTAGCCTGTTTAATTTAGTAATTTAGCATTGGCTACTCAAATGAATTTATGAACTTCATAAATAAACTTTCATGTCCTTCTGAATTAAAACACAACGGTTTTGTGATTTTACCATTTAAATGGTTGATTAGGCTACACCTCCTATCTTTAACCGGTGAAAAAGCCCTGTATCTCTCCACGATGTTCTCGGACTGGTAATGACATGAGCACTAATGTCAATGCTTCGTTTGATTACTGAGACAGGAAAATTACAGGCTGTAGGGCTACGTTTCTCACCTCATCCGACAGGCCTCATGGCCCTTCGCTTGTTGCGCGCGCAATTTGGAGACCTCGTTTCGCTTTCCCCTCGCATACACAGCGATGCGATCATTTTCAGAACATGTATCTCAGAAAAACAGAAGAATTACCCGAGACCATTTGCCTACTTTTGAGCTATATGTTTCCAGAAGGGAGACATAGGAGGAAAAAAGGTGAATCTATAAACAGTCTAGACGTAGCCTAGAAACGGTGTGATGCTCATTTCACAAAGACCGAAAACATCAACGAGCCGCCCCACACACCGGAGTGGGGCACCGCACACAACAGATTATTATGGTTCCATTTCCAAAGTAGTAGGCTAGACTCCAGACAAACTGAACACAATGTAGCCCTATATTTTTTATGTTTGTGGTCATATATAAGCTGAAAAATGTGGAAAGTTGTTTTGGGGAGTCTGCAAATGCTGTGAAAAAAATTATAATAATTGGCGATGATGGCCTAAATGACATCGTCATTGGCACCGCCTATCGTCAATGTCCGATGCCATCTGCCAACCCTATTAGAGAAAGAAGCAGTCACTCACTAACAGACCAGAATCTTACTGCATAGTGCCTGGAGATCAAATCAAGAGCAATTGATTGGACGAGAAGTTGAAACACCTTGACGACCTTGGAGCCAATCACTGGCACATTCAAGTCTCTAGAATGTTCATGCCTGTGTGTTTTAAGGAGCAGGACCAGACCCAGTTGAACTATAACCAATAGGCTATACACACAGTCTGGTGTTTCACGACTGCCCTTTTGTGTAATACTGCAAGTATTTAGGGATTACAACACAAAACCCTACAAAAAAAAGTACATTAATCCACAAGGATTAGGTAAATTAATCACAGTAATTCAATTAACTCAAGGGAGAGAGTGGTTCACAGAGAAACATGCCAGGACTGATCCAGTCAACTTAACCGCAGCATACGCAGAAATGTAACCGCAGCTAATCGAGTACAGTGTGCTGAATGTAAACGTGTGTTTTAACCGCGGTCTCTGCTGTGGGGAATTACGGTCCTCTGCAGCCCCAGGCCACAGTGCTGGAACCATAACCGAGGGAGCTGGCGGCACGCAGAACGTCATCACAAAACGCTCTCGCTAAAAGACCAGCTGTTACTGACCGCCGGTGAGATTAATTTCCTGAGATCCCAGCCGTATTGGGTGAGCTTCCACAGTAAAATCACTGTAGAGCACAGAGCATTCTATAAGAGAAAAGTGGAATATTTCCAGAAGGTTAAGTCCAGAGGTGGAAATCCAGGGGACATAAAGTAAAAGTCCTCTCCAGTATTTTGTTCCAATCACCTGGATTTGCTAATTAACACAATTCTTCAGCGAGGAGGTAGAACTAATTAGTGAAATCAGCTGGCTGAGTCTATGGGTGGAAGAAACACATGGTAGGACTTTTACTTTATGTCCCCCGGATTTCCACCTCAGGTTAAGTCCTATCCTAAATCTTCAAAATGAGATTGCAAATAGCATAGCGGAAGATTCACATCTCACCTCTGGATTAGGAGGAGGGTAACAGAGCCACAAAACAATCGAAACAACCCCCTCTACCCCCACCGTCCCTCCAAACTCACAAGACAGAAGCCAACGTCCAGGTTCTCTGCACTCGCACCGCCACGCTATATATCAGAGCCTTCCTGAAAGGGTGGGCGGTGTGACGCATCCTAACAACAGTGCCATTGTTCTCCTTGCGTGGACACAAAAGCGCCTTGCACTGCTTACTGTGTAAGACTCCTGGCTATATGTTTGGGCAGAGAAATGCCTCTGTGCTCAGGTTTGAATGTGCGCGCGCGTATAACCCAGTTGGCTCCGTGGCCCCAGCAGTAAAGACTTAAAAAGCCTGCGGTTCCAGGAGTGCGTTCCTAATGTCATTATCATCTCTAATATTATAATCATCAACCTCATCATTAGAAATCTGGTGAGTGTCAGAACCCCCTCTGATTAATATGCAGATTAACACTAATTGGATGCCTGATTAATTCAGCACGGTTTCCTGAAGATGCTCGGGTCTGAGAAACAGTCTTCGGCGGGACACATATCGGTGGGTCCCAGTCGGCCTGAAACGGAGGGAAGAGAGGGGAAGAGCCAACGTGTGCCATCTGGAGCAATGGATGGAGTTCGAACCTCCGCGCCAGTCTTGTTTACATGCGTGCATTCACCCTCATATACTGTACCACATCACGGAAGCACTGTACCGCGCGGATAGTGTACCATGTGACATCAATATTCACAGGGATCGCAGGGGCTGATGTCACGGACGCTTAACAAGACTCATAAACGTACGTCGAGTTGAATGGCAAGTTATTGTTGCCCAAGCAGTCATACACCCTGTAATATGTAATTGCAAGTGTCAACTCCGCAGTTGTCAGCTTGGGTTTTACAAGGGTATATGACGCGCGACTTGTGAACCGCAAAAATGCGTCAAAGACGCTAACAATGTTTGAGATAATAAGCGCGACGTACGCAAACGTGCGCGAAACCGCGCGCGCCGTCCCACGCGATCAGAACTTCCGCGTTCGGAAAGCGTCCCTCCGCCCCGCTCGCTCCTCCCAAAGCGCGCGACTCTGGCTCCCCCCCACACCCCCTCCCCCGTCCCTGAGGCCGAACTCCCCGACAGCCTCCCGTCTCATTAAAAATTCATCGCTGCCGCGGAGGAGGAGGTGGGCGTGGGCGCGGGGAAAGGAAAAGGACCACCTGCATCTCCCCGAATCCCGGGACGCGCCCCCTCTCGGTAGAGCCTCCTGCATTATAGAGGAGCGAGTGGGGAGCACGGCCATCCGCCAGCCCCCACTTCGTCCCTCACCTCCCTCCCTCCCTCCCTCCCTCCCTCCCTCCCTCCCTCCCTCCCTCCCTCCCTCCCTCCCTCCCTCTCTCTCTCTCTCTCTCTCTCATTAATCATTTACCCCGTCCCAACGCTGCCGGATCCCGGCTGAGCCCCCCCTCTCCCGCCTCCACGGGAGCTCCTTAACCCTTTCCTGTGGGGAGGGGAGGATCCACCGGGCCCCTCTTAGAGCCTCCACATGCTTTTAGGGATTATGATGATGATAGCGTCTGCCGAGCCTGTTCGCAGCGTCCCTGCGGAGGTTTGGAGGTTTGTCTGTGTTCTGCTATGATGGAGAAGAGAAGACTACATCAATGAAATTATATTTGTGTAGTGCTGGTGCAGTCTCTGTGCAGGCACACGCCCTTACAAAGATCCTCTAATTGTCTTTGTTTCACTGGACCGACCATATGTACTGTCATATGAAGACATTCTATTCTATTCTGCTGGCAGCAGGAAGAAAAGGAATTTCGATAATATTATATTTGTAATCTAATATTTGTAATTCGGTTGTGACCGTGATGATTTTGCACCAGCTCATTGTGCACTTACGCAAGTCATTGTGGATAGGAGTCCCTGCTAAATGCCTGTATGTAATTATAAGAGAGAGAGAGAGAGAGAGAGAGAGAGCAAGAGAAAGAGACAGAGATAGAGACAGACTGTGTGTGTGTGTGTTGTACATGTCTTGTGATGTGATGTGTGCAGAACTTGGGGAACCTGGGCTGTACCCAGAAGGTTATGGGGTCTCATCCTGGGTGGGGATGACTGCGGTACCCTTGATAAAAACTTAAAATTACCTGAATGGCTTCATTTGGCTACATACCGCCGTGGGTGAAGTAAATAAATAGATTATACAGTCTCTCTCTCTCTAACTGACTAACCTTGATCTGTAAAGAGCTGTAATGCTTGCAAGGAGCTGCAGCAGTGCATCTGCTATTCACAGCCATCACACTCAAGAGGCCAGGGCTCAAAGCCAGCCCACCACACACTTCCAAAAAGGTCAGAGTCCCTCAGGCGTTACTCATTTGATTCTGAAGTCTAACACTAACCCTGACTCTAAAATTAGCCGTACCCCTGACCCTAACCATAACAGCAACCCTAACCATAACCCAGCAGCCATGCCACCATGCAATCTGCTCCTGCTTAATTACTGAAGCTAAGCAGGTGTGGGCTTGGTTAGTACTTTGATGGGAGACCTCCTGGGAAAACTAAGTTGCTGCTGGAAGTGGTGTTGGTGGACCAGTAGGGGGCAATCTTCCCTCTGGTCAAATAAATGCCAATGCCCCAGTGCAGAGATGGGGACACTGTGCTGTAGGAGATGCCGTCTTTCGGATGAGACGTTAAACCGAGGTCCTGACTCACTGTGGTCATTAAAGATCCCATGACACTTATCGCAAAGAGTAGGGCTTTCCCCGGTGTCCTGGCTAAATTTCCAACCTGACTCTTTCAATCTGCCACCTAATCATCCCCCAGTTTAATTGGCTAAAATCATTCTCTCTCTCTCCACCTCAGCTGATGTGTGGTGAGCATTCTGGCGCAAAATGGCTGCCGCTGCATCACCCAGGTGGGTGCTACACATCGGTGGTGGTAGAGGCGAGTTTCCCCCTCATCACTGTAAGCGCTTTGAGTATTGAGAAAGGCACTATATAAATGCAAGGTATTATTATTATTTTATTATAACCCAGCCGTTCACATCCACAGTGAATCATCTAAAAGTGATTATCTTCGAAAAAGAAAGCATACAGTGAACAGGCAATGTGCATTTGTTGGGGGAGGGGTTGGGGGGAGAGAGAGACAAAGCAAAACCTTTGCGTAGGTTTTTTGTTTGGTCCGACGTTCAAGCTCGGAGAATGTGAACGTCGAAATTGCGAGCCCCATTCGCTAAAACACGTCACCGCTGATGTCTGAACACTGAAAGCCGACGTAATCCGTTTCTCTCTCCTGGTCCTGTTAATGAGAAGGAACACAACTGTGGTTCTGTGTGTTTGTGTGAGGGGCGGGCTGTCATTCCAGAACCACAGGGCACAACTGTGGTTCTGTGTGTTTGTGTGAGGGGACGGGCCGTCAGTCCGGTACCACAGGGCACAACTGCGGTTCTGTGTGTTTGTGTGAGGGGACGGGCCGTCAGTCCGGTACCACAGGGCACAACTGTGGTTCTGTGTGTTTGTGTGAGTGGACGGGCTGTCAGTCCGGTACCACAGGGCCTGTTTGAGCGCCTCGCTGCTCACCGCAATGGTCCGCCGGACCGTCTTCGGCCTCCAGATTAGCGCCGGTTCAGCGGTCAGGGGCGTTTACCGGGGTGCTGACCCGCGATAAAGAAAGAGAGAGGGAGAAAGGCGCTGTGGCTTCCCTCTCAATGTGCTCATGTCTCTGACCGAGGCAATAAACGAAAGGGGGGGGGGGGGGGGGGTTGCATGGGGTTAAGCCGGCGGCTTAGTGCTCGCCGATCCCAAGGCAAAGCCCGTTACAAAGAAATCCCCCCGAGTATCGCCACCGTTGATGATCTGCGGCGAGTTTAATCCACAAGAAAAATACTGGATCACGACATGGGGACATCCGGACCAGAGAGGGCGCTGATCCTCGCTGAAGCGCACGTTATTTTTCAGTGTTTTTAACGGCGGCCAACAAGGCCAACTGTCGGGACCCCGAATCCTTGGGCTGACTGCGTTTCCAAAACAGGCTGAGAAGACGCGCGGGGAACATTGCGTTCCGAGCCAGGACCTCACAGGACCGCCACGTCCCTCTTTTTTTCCGCAGGCAAACACCGCCGGGTCGTTCTCCAGAGATGGGAATGTGGGAACGTGAGGAAACGGCCTCTTTCCCCTGCGCAGTCAGCTTTTACAATGTGTAGCGGCCCTGCCTGCACGGCCAGCGTTTCCCCCACGTAGGCTCATCTGTGGCGCACCGGCACAAAATAAAGTAGGTCGATAACGGGATTTATTTACGAGAGGCGTGTATGGAGACGCGCGGTCGTCGCGGATTAACCCCAGCAGAAATCCAACGAGGCAACGAAAGGTCACTTTTTCCGATAAGGATAAAGAAAAAGCTCATCCTCCCCCACTTCCGCGATCGCAATCGACATTACACCATACCAACGGAGTGTTATGGCTAACATAACCCCATCCGCCTGCGGAGTCTGTTAGCTATATTCAACAAGTTGTGCTGCCACGGATGACCTCCAAACCCAGGGGAAACACTGGCGTCGCTTAGACTCCTGGCCTTGAAGCGCAGACCGAAACCCCCCCCCCCCGACTCTGTAAGTGCCTGGAGGGCCGTCGGGTTTAATGGCTGAATCTCAATCAATCAAATTTGACTTGAGACGCATGACTAACGGGATCATCACAGTGGGCTCTCACGGGGCGCATCACAGAGCAGCGACGGCGACGGCAAAGATCACAGACGCAACGCGAAAAGTAACAGAAGAGGGGGGAAAAAAACGATGGCAAACAGACAACAAATCACAGAGAGCGAGAGACGGAATTAAAGAACAGTGAGACACGCTTAAGTCGAGGCCGCTCCGCACGCAGGAATGACGCCCCGATCCGATGGCGCGCTGTCAAATCGCATTTCGTTTTGCGTCGCGAGTGCTAACTCTATAATGACCTCAATCACAACCTTACCTTTTTTTAATCGAATATTCTCTGCTTGTTACAGGTTTTATTTATTCAATTGTGGTTTTTGTGGATTTTTCTACGTACGCATGTTTCTGGGGTGTAATATTTCCCCAGGGGAGACAATAAAAAATGCATTGCACTGAATCAGCTATGTGTACATGTATTATGTGGTATACTGTATATGCACATAATATGTATGTAAGGTATCCTGTCTGAAGGGTAGGCCATGTTGAGCAGGCAGTGGGACACACACACACACACACACAACCTTTTTTGCCCGACACCTCTGCGTACTGTGTCTCAACATAAAGGGACAAAGGGCTCAAGAATCATACCGTACAGCCAATAAGAGGCCACACCTTGTTTTCTAATCAAAAAAACACGCCTTTCGATGGCTGGGGAAGAACCACAGAACCTTCTGGAAAACACACAGGAAGCTATTATTTGGTGTGTGTGAGAGGTCCCCTTTGACACTCTAAATCGTAAATTCAAACCGCAAACGTCTTTTCCGCGGCTCTATTCAGTCAACGGGGGGTGGAGAGGGCAATGCTCGTCTAAGCCGGCGTCTGCCCCCCCGATATCAGGGAATGGCGCTTGCGCTGCGGTGTTATCAGCATGGCACAGACCCTTGGCATGGCACATAGCCTCGCTCACGGACGTTACCGGGGCAACCGGGGGTGGGGGTGGGGGGGTCAGCACAGCGCAGCACCTTATTGGCTGGGGGAGCCGCCGGCGGTTCGGAGAAGGGAGTCGGGCCGGGACAGACTCGGCCGAGCCCCTGTAAGCGCCCACAACTGCAGTCACCCTTCCTCTTGCTGCACCACCGAAGATTAATTAGCCGGGCAATCAACAAACAGCACGCGCGGTCGGGGGTTAAACGGGCATTAGGGGCTTACTTACCGCCAGGTGAGCTAAGCGCTTCTGCGGCGCGGGCCTACAGTAATGCTGGGGTTCATTTCACGAGTGTTTATAATTAACCTCACAGATCCTCCATTTTCAACCGTTCAGCTGGCTACTTGGAACCATATTGTAACAGGATTATTTATTTTAATTGGCAGACAAAAATACAAATACGCACATAAACACACGCACGACACAAGCTTGCGGTGCTCTGGGTCGCCCTCCCCGTCTTGGCATCCTTTGCATTAACGTAACCAGGGATTAACTGTAATACGATGCAACGT
Source organism: Synaphobranchus kaupii (assembly GCA_029718625.1). Lineage (NCBI taxonomy): Eukaryota > Metazoa > Chordata > Actinopteri > Anguilliformes > Synaphobranchidae > Synaphobranchus > Synaphobranchus kaupii. The sequence continues at coordinate 32,557,368 of CM056392.1, forward strand.
TTGTTACCAGATGTAACGGACCTTTAGGCAATGCAGGTATGCAGCAGAGAGGGAGACGGAGAGAGAAAGAAAGACATAGAGAGAGAGAGAAGGAGAAGGAAGCGTTTGGAGTGTAGAATGCAGCTCTTCCTCGGTGCCTTTGTGCAGTGAATGCAATTGTTTGACCTTGTCTGAGGACATGATCTGTTGTCTGGGCGTGCACGTGCCCTCCCTGTGTGTGTGTGTGTGTGTGTGTGTGGGGGGGGGGGGTGGGCATGGTGTGCCATTCCTCTGTGTCACAGCTTCCGTTGTGAGTGAGTTGACTCCAGGGAGCACCGTCTGGACCTGGTACATGCAGGAGAATGAGCTCGGCCACAACTTCAGTGATGAGCTTAGATGGGCTAAAAGCCTGTTCTCATCATAAAATACACGAAAAAATTAATAAATAACTACCGGCCTCAAACATAAAGGAATTACTTCACGGGTTAAAAGTCCTCAATCCAGATTAACGCAATTAGCGGACGAGTGATTGGCCGCTGCTTTTACACGGGCTTTTTAGCCGTCTACATTTCTGCTCACGCAATGGCGCTTTCCAGAAAATTACTAATGCAATTATTTGCTGAAACGCTTGCTGATCGCCTGTAACGACCGGTTGCATTTGTATGTCTGGGGCGTAGGACAGTTTTCACCAGCTCCGCTGCCGCAATAAAAACGTGCACACTGGCAATTGTGCCCTCGCGTAATCTGAAACGACAAACTTAAAGGTCCGTAATCGCGAAGCGGACGTTATAATTAACATGAAAGCAAACCTTTTTTTGTTTGTTTTTGTCCTCTCCTTTAGCAAGGAGGGATGGGCAGGAGAGCAGGGCCGGGGCCGAGGCCATTACCATATATATAGAGCGCATCCAAACCGTTAGGAGGCATTTTCATTTTACGCTCTTGATTCTGACGCCATTTCGTTACGTTTGTGCCGGCCAATTTCTTTCCATTTTTCGTTACGCGGTTAAAGTGAACGCAGGGGATTCCCCAGAGGTAATCCGTTTATCCGACGATTACCTGGCGCTCGCGTTTTGTTCCGGTGTATTTATTTACTGTAAGGGCCGCGTTATTCACGGGCTCTTCCTACACCGTAGGCTTTGCGGAGTTTAACTATACGCTACAGCTGATCGCGGGGACCGAGAAGTTTTTTGCGTCTTTAATCCATAATTAGGCCCATTCTGCTTCTCTCCAACAGCACTCCAAGGAAATGCATCTAATTGGCTGTTGAAAAAAAAAAAGCTTTGGGCCAAAGCACATGGCCCCCCCCCTGTGTGAGACGGGGTTTTCTGGCCCTCACCCAGCAGTTCCAGTTCACCACGATTACTGGAATCTCACAAGCCCTGCCCCCCTCTATTACATCATTTGCCACGGTTACTGGAATCTCGCATGCCCGGCCCCCCTCTATCGCATCACAGCTGAAGCTCCACCTCTTCAAAAGTACTTTTCACACCGACACCCAGAAGCACTTCATCACAGAGAGGGTTATGAATGCATGGAACCATTTTCTAAGACTGGTGGTGGTGCGTGGACAAGTTTTGTGGTACACTTCAGCACCACACTCCACAGGATGACAGTTATGGGGATGGGGCAAAATTGACTGAAAGGCCCACTCTTGTCATTATACTTCCTTGAATTCTCACAGGCTTGTGTTCCGAATGCAGCGATGTTACTATTAATAAACTGACCACATCCTGAAAGAAATTGTTTTGTTTCACTTCATTTAATAGGAGCCATACACGCAAGGCAGCATTTGATATGAGAGGATTAAAACAAATGTGCATATTTAGTGTGCCTTAACCACAAAATGCAGAGGAAAACAATGACTGCAAAAATGTTTTCTCGTCGCACCTGCTTATCTCTCCTTTTAATGAAATGTCTCGCTTTGCATTGAAAGCACGTAGCGGCTGCCCTTATAGAGCCAAGAGTTCCCGGCGCGCAAGTTCATTCATCACCTGCATTCTCCCACTGTCTGCTATGCCTTTGGTCCCACACAAACAAACACAGCGGCGGAAGTTATATCAACGGCGTTGGTGCCCTTGGGCCCTGGCGGCTCTCCCGCCACGTAATCAGCTACCGAGTCACAGCACAGGGACCAGTCAATTACCCACAATGCCCTGGGGTGAGGGGAGGGCAAGACGGGTTGGGACGTCGCCGCAGATCCTATAGACCGACCAGACACTCAGCTCCGTGTTCTTAACGTTGGAAGCTACGCCTCCCTTATCGCTCAAGGCCGAAACGTCTTCATTCGACCGTTCTCGCGGACGAGCGCTGCGGCGGCCAATGGATGCGATTGTTCACACCTTTTTGTGAATATTCATAAACTGTGTTATGGCGTCGGAAACTCCTGTTACCACCGGAAACCTCTTTTAGTTACAAAACTGAACGGACAGAAGGAATGCGGGGACGGGCCGGCCATCTGCTTCGTCTATCGAGTCTGCCATGTTACTGAACATCAGGGGATTTCCGTCTCGCACCGTACAAATCTCCAGGAAAATCGCTGGATTTCCTTTTTTCCCCACTCTTAAGTGCGCTCTTATAAAAATGCATGACCGTTGTAGTGGGAACACGCGAGTGCGGATTACACGCATTTAACATAACATTATGCATGCCAAGCAAAAGGATGCAGGCAATTGCAGGGCTCAGGGCTTCCTATCCATCACTCAAACATGCTGGCTAGTGGGCCAAATAGCCGCGGGGGGGGGGGGGCGTCACCTTCGCCATCGTGACTGTAGCTCTGAAACCAGCTTACTCAAATTCAGCGATGACGTCTCTGATCCTGTCGATTTCCCTCGCACCCATCCATCCAAGTCAGACTCAAAGGACCACCTTGCGTGTGGAAATCCAAGATGGCGATCTAATAACTGCCCCGTTTCTGGAAGGGTGAATAGCCTAATAGCTTGTCCTGCCTTCGGGAGCCAGTGCTGGCTAACTGTCAGCTCCTCTAAGTACAGCCTCAGCCACACTCACTACACAGCAAAATGTCCAGTGTTAATTCAACTCTAACCGAGTACATATGAGCCTAATCTGGCCAGAGTAGGCTCATATGTACACTGCTAGAGTTGAATTAACACTGGACATTTTACGGTGAATTTACTGTGTAGTGGTGTCAGAATAACTGGAAATCCACTTCCTGTTGCAAACTGTAGCGATGGGGACTGTGTGTGAACTCGCTCACAGAATTCGTACCAAGGTCAGCATCCACTACAGAACAGCCGGTATCCGTGGTGGGATAGCTCGGCTTCGCGAACTTCGCAACGGTACCACATGCCAGTGCGAATGACTGGGAAGACTTTGCTCTCCGTTTGAAACACTGTGGCTGGAATCAGGGAGCGGTCGACGGCCCCGCCCTACGCTCAACGCCTTCAGCCCTGCTGCGTTTTCCCACGGGAATCCCAACCCCAAAACGCATTCACACCCAACGGAAAGCAACTGCTCCTGCCAGGAGCCGAAAAGGCGCACTCACGTAGTCGTGGAAGGCCTTGGCTTCGCTGGAGTGCTCACACGTCTCTCTCCTCTCGGGTGCCGCGCAGTACAGGTCCCAGAATACACTGCAACACACAGGCAGAGGCGTGGGCACGCGCACCACACACATAACACAAACATACACACACACACCACATGCGTGCATACACACACAGACACGCGCTCACACGCATGCACGCACATACATACAGCCACGCACAGACACACACACACACACACACACACAGAGGATAACATAAAGTTCCAGCAGAGACACATGGGAAAAACAGTCTTTCACACCGAAACGTTGTAGCGAATAAATGCTCTCCCATCGACGATGAGGCGAGCCGGGGGTTTGTTGATTCCAAAGTTAATCATTTTCAAGCCTGTTTAAACTACATCAGTATATCACGCCGCAAAGTGCCGCGCAAGTCATTCGGGGTCATGCGCGCTGCTGTTTTTTAACAGCGTTTGCTTTCGCTGCTGGGAGACCTGCAGAGGCACTATTGGAAAGGTGCAATTTCTGCAGGTCTGTGCACTAAACAGGGGCGTCAGCACACTCACCACCACCATGAATGCAGGAATCCCGGAGGCTCTCCTAATGTGATGTTCTTCTCCCATCGGATCTAACGGGGGAAAGGGAACATCGTGACCCATACAAACATAAATAATATTCAGGCATGGATATTTATTTTTCGCCAACCCCGTTCGCCTCCTCCTCTGTCAACTGAACTAGAATGAGAATTAAATGAGTGAATTCCAGAACGACCTAATTTACATCTGTGATAAAGACCGAACAACGGTCTGCTTAAATGTTGCCAATTACTCTCCGGTGAAGAAATTTTTTGTGAATAAAAATGCATCCATCCATCGGGATAATTCAGTGACGCATTGATTTCCTTTTGTCTGCTGTGCGCCGAGTGGGAAGGGGCCGCGGTAATGGGATTATTGTTTGCCAGTACGGACAGAAGATGATGAGGTTCTCCCGACGTGACGCTCTTCTCCCGTTGGGGATCTCGCGTGGGGAAAGAGAACGGCGAGGGGAGAATGTGGTATGGAGGTTCGCCCACGCTGAGCCTCTGAGTGGGGTGTCCAGGAAACGATGGAAATATAAGAAAGACGCGCAGCGCGGTGGGAGGGAGACCGAGGGGAAACCTTGTTAGCGCTAGCGCCGCCCAGTTGCCCGCAACGCCGTCTCGCGTCTCCCGTGACACCCGGCTGCCCAAACCGCGCAGGAACGGATGGATTCCCGAGCTCCCCGTGTAGATCGGGGACAGTTATCGCCGCGCACACGGACCGGGGGGGAAACCTGAGCGCTTTATTCGAGGTTGCTCTCGCCGATCGAGCGGCTCAAGCTGGTGACACCGCCGTCGTTTTGCAGAACATCCCCGCCCGGGCGCTAGCACTGCCGTCTCAGTGTCCCGCTCGTAACGGCAGGAAGGGAAAAGGAGCCCATAGACCGGATCGATTTACTTTGATGAGTCTTAATTAGAAAAGTAATCATAACGATTACGGTTGAAAGCCTACAGTAAGCAGCTGGACACCTTCCAGAGGCCTATCAAGCACATTTGCTCTTTTAGCTCATTGATTTATCTGGAGTGACCCCCCCCCGTGTGTGTATTATGTGGCATTAATGCCAAAGTAGTCACCTGTTCGCTTCCCCATGACTATGGCAGCGAGGATGAATTGCAATTGTGTGGCTTTCACACTGATAAAGGCTCTGTTGCTCCCCATTACAAATTAAACAACGTGCAGCGTTTCATGTTCTTGCAGATAAAACCTTCTTTTTTTTTTTTGGGGGGGGGGGGTTTCCCAAGTTCTGGACTGATAATGTTGCTGGATTTTTCCTTGACGCTCTTCCGTCCCCGACAGCATCCGCGACGTCGCAGGTGACCCCAACCGTTTCGATTTCAAGTCGCCTCTCCGGACCCTGCCCGTCGCAACAGCTCGATCAAGGACGACTCCGCAGCGGAGAACGCTCCTGAGCGAGAGACGGGCGCGCAAATGGGGCTCTTCCGCCGGGCCTTAAGAGGCGCGGCTCGCCGGGGGGGGGGGGGCGGCGTGACGGCCGCGGAAAGGTCGGCCCGTTAAACCCGGTTGGCCCGCGTCGCCCCGCAGCGTGAGCAAACTGCCGCGGACAGCAGGGGTGCGACGGCTCTTATCTGGATCAAAGCGAACGCTGCTGCCAGACCTCGCCGTACAGATTCAAAGCCTGCTTCAGGGCGTATAGAGTCCACCATTTTCCTACACGCGCCTCACTTCACCTGTTCAAAAACTGACCAGGCTAAACAAAGAGAGACGTCTTAAGATGGTGTGAGCATAATAATATTACACGGCAGTTTGCAGTTTAACACGTTACTCATATCTGTACTGTAATCATTGCATCTTTCAGCACACCCTGTTACAATTACAGTGACTAAGGTATCGCTTTTAGAAAAGCATACTAGCAGTGAGCGATTTGTTACTTGGACACCCGCTTTATCCATCTCTCTGTTCTGTCTCTCATCTTTCCTTGTTTTTATTGAAAAACAGGAGGGTGAAAAATACTGAAGAGGGCTTCTAAAACACGCCGCCTTCTGTCACCCATTCTAGTCTGCGGGGCCCTGGTACGTCCACAGAGAATAAGCCTGTCCCTTGAACCGAGTTCAAGCAGATAACAGCCTTTTAAAACCAATTTTCTAGTGTGCGCCGTTCAAGAGGCATGTAATTTATTAAAGCCGTTTGTACCAGCTTTAATTCTCAGTGCACGGCATTGTTTGCCGCCAATGTGTTCCAATGTGCTCCAAATCCTAATCTAGGATATCAGTTTATGTTTCTTTTTTGTATTCCTGTTTCTTGCGAAATTTAGTATTTTATTTTTTTTGTGATCGATTCTTTTGATTTTTGAGATATTGCAAAAGAACAAAGTCATACATACAAAAAATCACCCCCTCCCCTGGCGACACCCCCATCCCACCCCCTGGGCTAAGATACCTGGGAGAAATAAAAATAAATAAATAAAAATAACAACAGCAGAAGGAAATACTTGACAATAATTTAAGACATAGAGAGAGCATTTCCAAGCATCTATTTCCTTCTGACGAGCTCCATGCATCCGAGGTCTTGCAAGTTCCATAAAAATGACATCACGTAGGCTATTGATCCAATGAGACCAGGATAGAGATTGTGGCGATTTCCACCTTTGTGCAAGCATTTCCTTAGCCGCTGTAAGGCCAGCAGGCCATATGCATCTCTGAGGCAATGATAAGACTAAACGAGTGTCGTCATTCATTCTGAAATTTTGTATTCATAATTATTAAATTTAGGAATTATTGGTTTAAAATCTTTAAAGCATGATTTCATGGTTTTCTTTTTCCTTTGAAACTAAATCAAAAACAAATGCACACACCATAAAACAGCACAGAGACTTAACAATGCATGTCAAGCCATGAATCAGAACAGACACAAAAAAGTGTCGAGCTTGGTGTAATGTTTATTCGCAGATTGCGTACGTATGCACAATTGTACATCAATGCTAACCAGATTTGGCAACAAACGGATAACTGCGCTGAGACGCTAAGTACGCCATTGTAATTTAATCGCAGATGTCACTTGTGCTCATATCAAGGTAGAGGGGGGGAAATTAACTTACACAGACATTCACACAAAGACAAGGAACCGCAGGGTGCGGACGGTTCCTCCTGAAGACGTAAGTCCCTCAAAGTGTCAGTCAGCTTACTACCTGGCTACTGCTGCTGTACTCCAAGGTGCGTGGCACTGCGCGAATACAGACACACCACTGGCCAGCCCTGAACTCTAACCCCGCTAGAGCTGGGCCAAGCCAAGTTGGTGGAGACCGCAGGCTATGACGACCCAAACAGCATGCAATCTATAGTGTGGGCACATTTTAATAAGTAAGCCGGGACCCTCCTGGTTTTTTCATCGCGAAGCAGGACTCATTCTGGAAATGAAATATGTAGTTTGGAGTTTTATAATGGGGCAAAAAAAAAAGAGCCGAGATGAGAATGAGGTGTAATTTTCAAGCAGTTTTTAATCAGCCAAAAGTCCCAGTTATATAGCAGGTGCAGAGAAAGCACCGCCATTCGCGAATGTAGAAAATTCTCTAATTTGCCAGGGAAACTCTGGAGAGGGTTCAAATAAGGCCTTAAAGAGTTTAGGTTTCCCCTCATTAGATGTGGAAGTAGCTGAGAGCACGATTCTGCTGCGGCGCCTATTCCAGTCTGCCCCTATGCGCCCGGGCTCGCATCCGGCCCTCTCAAATGGACGCTCTGCGGCTAATGTGCCCCGCTTACTAAGCGCTGCTTCTGCGTGTAATGAAATTAGCCAGGGGCCCCAGAGCACCCGCCTCGCACGCCCGGAGGCTAGGCCTGCCGCGTGAGGTAAAAAACGCCAACGCGCGCGGCTAGGCTCGCGTCGGACCCCGGAGAGCGCTTACCTCCGACAGGAAGGTCTGTGCGGACTTCTGAGCTCCTACATGCAGCAGGTACTCGTACACGTAGAGCGCTAACCTGGAGAAAGAGAGAGGAGAGAGGAGAGAGGATAGAGGGTATATTAATGCAGAAGCATAAGATAACTGTAACTCCATGTGCAAATATACGGAATCAGCAGGTAGATCGGTTCCTTGAACAATACAGTACATACGGAACTTGTCTAAAGTCTACACCGTTTTAGGCACCCTCTCATTGTTTAATTGCCCTACAGTTTGAAGAAATTGTACCTAAAGATGATCTGGGGACCTGGGGACAACTGGGGATAATGACCTTTAGCAAACCAGATCTTTAGCCGACCCCAAATCGCTTGGATTTCATGTCTAATGGACCCCACTGATGGTTCTTTTTCTAGATGCCAACCGCGCTGAATATTATTGTTTAGCAAACACATCAATATGGAGGTCGGAGCCACAGCCGTGCTGATCGTGAGGGAAGGCTGGAAATGGCCTTTGAATCTGATAGCGTCTGACAAGGCATTTTATGTCCCCGTAGTTGTAGAGGGGGCTGCTCGCAGCATTGACAGAGACCGCCATAAATCAATCAGAGCGGCGGTAATGCTGCAAGTCTCCAGTAACGCTAGACTCCCGCAAGCCTCGGCGAACACTGAGAGACGGCTGGGAGAAGCCCCACTCGACAGGAGGGGCTGTAGAAGAAGCAGCTTCTCCCAGCCAGGCGCGGTTCTTTAGCAGAGCCGTGCCGCCCTACGGAGGCGCCCTCTTTCCAGAACCCCTAAAAAGCAGTTTTGATAAGGCCCAAACCGTCTCACAGGGGAGCGCTTCTGAATTATTAATGTTTTGACAGGGAGGTGCCCCCTGTGCCAATGGAAATGCGCCGTGCAAACAGCTGTGAGCGGAAGGGAGAGAGAGATAGAGAGAGAGAGAGAGAGAGAGAGAGAGAGAGAGAGAGAGAGAGAGAAAGAGAGATAGAGAGAGAGAGATAGAAAGATGACAGGGTTCATTTCAGGCCGCCGGCCGAAGAGACTCATCTGCTGCAGTTTCAGAAGGAGAAACAGGACGTCCCCCCGGCGCACGCTTCAACCTTCCCCCCGAAAAATTCCAGCTCCCGCTCTCGCAAATATAAAAGCCTTTTTTTCCCCCCTCTTCTCCCCCTCCTGCCTCCTCCCTCTAGGAAGAGCACACGCCAGGACTGATTGTCCACCGTGAAAAATCCCTCAGAAAAACATCTCAGGGCTGAACCTGAAAGCGAGAATTTCGAGTAGAGCAAGACGCACTGGAAGGTTTCTTTTCTTTTTTGGTTTGTTTTTTGGTTTATTTTAGGACGGGAAAGAAGTCTCAGGTGAACAAGCAGCCGGCTTTGGCAGCACTCCGTAGGGCTAATACATTTGTTTTAAATTCCCACCAGTGAGGGTTTCTGGGTGGCGCATTCGGTTAAGGCGCCAAGCTGCGGTGCATGGATGAGCCCCATGGTCTCGGATCGAATCCAGACCGTGCCAGTGCTGACTGTGGCCGGCAGTTCCATAGGGCGATGCACAATTGCCGATGTATTGGGTATGGGAGGGTCCAGTCGGCTCGGGGCCACGTTCATCACTCTCTAGCAACCCCCAAAGGTCAATCAGGCACGCCTGGACTGCATGCTAAAGCCACATATAAAAGGTCTTCCCCCGACTCCGCTCTATGCGAGCTTAGCTGTCGTCTGCGGTGTGAAAAAAAAACAGTGACCACCAGTGACTTATTGGCCACTAATTGAAAAGACCCTATTTGGTCAAAAAAGTCTTGTATAATTTAGGATGAGTTGATTTAGTCTCTCCTTGATGATGGAAATATCAGACCTTGTATGTATATTTGTATATTTCCTTGCTGAATCAAGTAGGTTTGTGTTCCTCGGCCTTATCTCCTTCAGAGAATTTGCTGGGAGAACAGTTTCAGCCCCGGCGCGCGGCTTGTGACATACGTCAAGATATTGGTCACAGCGTAACAGTCTTTTCAGCAGGCCGAGAAGGATAAGAGAGACATTTCGGAGAGATAAAGCAACTAAGTCAAACAGAATTAGAAACTTATAAAAATAAATGCGTGGAACATCTCTGCCGTTCAGCACGGGCAAAGGGCGGGAAGGCAGTGGTTTATATTGATCCGTTCCGATCCAGAGCTGCTCGCGTGACCTGCGGTCGACTAAATCCCGAGTCGCTTGAAGTACCTCTGTTGTCTGGCTCATAACGAAAATCACGCCAAACGTTCACCTGCTCACACCTGACGGGAAACTACGAACCATGGGTGACCTCGTCACGTGAAGACTGAAGAGCATGACCGCTCGAAGTGTAGTTAAACAAACAGGACAGGGGATGTTAGGGGGCCAAGGCCCTTTGACACATTGAATTACTACGTTGTCACAACCAGACATATAAAAAATGTCCCGTTTTGACGTTGAAATATCGTAGTGCTGCAGCTTGTTACATTCCGCATTATATGATATTGAGTATTCATTATGCCCCTGATGTTATAAATTTAAATGGACGGACGTCTTCGACCCAGGAAGGTTCTTCATCAGGACAGACCTGTCCTTGGGTTTGAAATGTTGTCCCGCCATTAAATTCATAACGCTGCGAACATAATTCATATCTTCAGTTGTCACACACTATATCACCGTTTTAATTTAGTCTGCCCAGTGTGCTATGGATGTCCGTCCCACTGAGTCGAGATCTAGCCTAGTTTTCTTCCCGTTTCCTTGAGGAATCGAGTTTTTCCTGACCACTTGGCTTTCTCATGGGGGTGTGAGATCTGGGGCCTGAAATGCCTATAAGGTGCTTTGAGACATTGGTCCTTTTTGAAAAGTGCTATACAACTAAAAAGCGATTTTAACTCAATTGAATAATAAGTGTGTCATGTCCCGTTATGGCTTTTGTTATTTTGTCAGCATAGCACCTTGCTATTGAGATGTACGCACACCACCCTGACTGTACTATTGAGTAGCCGGCCTATTTATTAAGCTGTGCAGTATCTAGAAATAACTGGATGTTTGTTTACAAATAGAAATATTGTCTATTTAATATTTAATATGAATATTTAAATGCATAAGGCAGTGCGCTGAATGTCTTTGATGGTTTAAAGCGCTGCAATTTAGTCAATCAAATGTTGCAGAAAGAAACGTTTGCTTGTTTTTTTCCAGCATGTGTTACTGTATATGAATATCAAATTGCGATTGGCGAAGCGTCGAGCATACATAATCAGATATTTATTTAACCTTTGTTCAACCAGAAAGGTCAACGGAGAACTCGTTTCTCTTTTACTGTGATAACACAGGGACACAAGGCTGGGGGGGAGGGCAAGAACGATGTCAATCATCTGCAAGGGGGCTGGTTATGTGGCATGAGTCTGAACTCGGGAATCTGAGAGGAACTCTGGGATTGAGACCCCTTCGGGATCGACAGTCCACAGTGAATCAGACCCTCACATTCAAGTTGCATGTGCAACACATCCAAGTAAGTCAGTTTTAAATGTACACTTTTTCCTTACATCTCTCCTAAAAGGACCTCCTAACCATCAGAGTGAGTGAGTTGGCCGCTTGGAATGTTCCGGCAACGAGGGCTTTGATGGGCCCCAGAGAGAGGGAGGCCAAAAAAAACGTGTGACAAAGACCCAGTTCTGAGAGGCCTCTTATCTGCTAATCAGGAGCAGCTTGACCCCGGCGTGGTTGGACAATGCGCACCGGCCCCATTAGTCAGCCCACAGCCTCGACGTTGTGGGGGAGCGGAGAGGAACCGAAGGCCTTGTTGAGGGCTAGCGTACCGAGAATCCGTCCGTACACAAAGGTCGCACAACCGAAGGAGGCTCGGGACTGTAAAATCTGTATCCCTGGCCAAGGCCACGGCCCCACGGCGAGTCACATCGACCGTAATTCCGTTAGTCTGGTGATTAAGCGCTCTGTCGGACAGGGTGTAGTGACACACGCGTTTGATCGGGAACCGCTTCCGGTCCCACCGCAACCGCACAGTGGATGAGGTTAGAATGAGGAGGCGCAGGCCCGGAACGCACCGAGTCAGCCGAACCACGCCACCTGCTTTATTTAGTGCCCTGAGGAAAGCTCCCTTTTCCTTCACGTTAACAGTTGCAGGCCACCGTCATGGTCACACACAACTCCAACAGAGGCCTCGGCGCTAGACAAAAAGCACACAGGTTGCCAGCAGTTGAGAGTGTCAGATTGTCCAGCTGCCAACACTTGGCTCGTGTGTTTTCAATTTTGACCAGGTCAGCACGCCTGTGTGGATCTCTCTGGGAAAGAAAATACCGTTAAACAAAGGCTTTTTTTTCAGTTCAAAATGTACTTCTAATTCCTCCCTGCTTCAGCTGAATGTAATAACTGACAGAAAATCAAAGAATTTGACACTGCTAATTCATAACATTTCACTCCAATTCAACACCTCATCTGCCATTCAATCCCAGCAATCCTGCTGTGTGTAACTGGGACTAGAGAGGTTTATCAGCCTCTCTGGGTCCATAGATTCTGGCACAATACTGCAGATTCTATAGACCAATCAGATACTCAGCTCTGTATACATAACACTGACAGGTCTACTTCTCTACCCTTGAGGCCGAACCATTCAAATATGATCAACCTTATGAATATGCATGAATGGGAGCATGACAAAATACAATACTGGAGCAATGGATGTTCTGCCCATGGGCGCTACTTGTGATTAACGTTTATATACTGCAACAGAGCAGCGGAAACTCCAGTTAGCTACTCAGGAAGCAGAGACAGAAGCCAACCCTCTGATCGGTCTGAAGCAGGGGTGTCAAACTCCAGTCCTGGAGGGCCGCGGTACCTGCGGGGTTTTTGTGTTTTCCTTTCAATCTGCGACCAAGTGTGTGAACTCTTTAGCCAATCAACAGTTTGAAAGATTCACTGGTGCTGAAACTCGCCAAAAACCAGCAGACACTGCGGCTCTGCAGGACTGGAGTTTGACACCTGTGGTCTAAAGGAACTTTTTATTTATTTTTTATTTATAAAAGCCTTTTTTAAAGATTTCAGTTTTTTTGATTACTTGTGGACATTTTTTATAATTAAAATAAGTACAGTCCCGGCCAAAAGTCTTGTCGCATGAGTGGACAAAAGTGACAATTGCTAATTACCCAACTCTTAATTAGCTCATACAGTTAGGAAACAACACAAATTAATCATAAGTGTCTCTCTAAATATAGGCATCGGCCACTGAAAAACCCATATCGGTCGACCACTACCCTTGGCCCTCTTCCTCACTGAAAACTGTGGAACCAGAAAGGATGTCACAACCCTAGGGACCGGTGAGCATGTAAAGGCTACAGAAAGGGCAATCCATTGGCGATCCAAGCGGGGCAGTATGAACTGGGCCATGAAGGCTGGGTCAGAGGGTTGCGAGTTCCTAGTGGTGCACTGCCCTTGTACTCCCAAATCAATTAACTTAAACAGAGCTGTTTCAACACATTCCCAGTAGTATGAGTGAATAATATGGAGAAATCCAAGCAAAATAGTGATAACAGCACTAATACAATGAGCAATGCTTAAAAATAAATAAAAAAATTTTTTAAAACTGTATGTACTGGGTCCAGCTCAACAATGCCAGTTCTTTATCTGACTTTCTGGGATTAACTAAGTGTACTGAATCACGTCAGAGAGAGATAAAAAGAAGTCCAATAAGTCCAATCTTTTGATAGCACAAAGCCATCTTACGAGTTGATGAACAGTATGCTTTGCATTTCAACGAACAATCTCAGTGAGAATCGCAGTAAAGGGGTGAGACACAGTCAGGAACCGCCATGGTTACAAAATTGAGAGGATCGAATGTCAGAAGCACCGGTTTCAGTGCCGTTCGGTGATTCCCGTCCTCTCAAGAGGGGACCTGCCCGGACAGCGAAAGCGATTGGGCAAGCACCCTCGGGACGGTGCGTGTCGACACTAGCATTGCGACAGAAGGTCTCTACGGACGTAGCGAATCCCCGGTTCCTTCCCAAGCGTGTCAGATGGAAAATGGATTCGCAGTCAAGTCGGGGAGGAGAGCTTTTCAACCAATTTCAGAAACAGTACCTGCCATTGTTTCCACCTGGCTCCTCCCCCTGATTTCTGTGCACACCCACCGGCGGTAGCAATTACGAGCTCGGGGGTGAAGTGCAAGTCTGCAGGCAAAAACAAACCTTCAAAATGCCGCCGCCATCAACGTGAAGTTACAAACCCATTTTCTAAGACTTGGGTAAAGCAGGCAATTGCAGGTAATTAAGAAACACAAGCAGCATGTTTCCAAGTTCCAAGTTCTGTCTACATTATCACTTCTAGGCGACAGCCTATATCTACACTCTGCATCTATCTACCTTGTAATCTGTGTGAAACGATCTTAGGTTTATGGATGAATAAGGCAGAATTAAAGTACACAACAGCGATGCCAGATTTGTGTAATTCAGTTTTATGTTTCCTTGCGATGTTCAATTTATGCAATGGTATATTCAAAAAGCAAGTGTCTGGCTCGTTGCCCGATTTGTTTAAATTTCAGCCTAGACTGAGGTTTTAGCTTAAATAGTAAATTAAGGGGTATCATTTTACAGACTACTTTTACCCCATTAACCACACTCCCTAAAGGTCTCTGGACATTCATCCCAGTAACACATGCAGTACGAAGATATACGCATTTATAAAAGCATTGGCAATTGCGAATTTCCCCCATATCGACTGACCAGTAAAACTCAAGCACACATTTAAGAGCCTCCACCATCTTTTTAAACTGAACAATGCAATCCTAGTCCTTACTAAATTGCATCCTTTTTATATATATAAAAAAAAGACAATAAATAATAATAATAATAATATATTTTTTTTAAAGGATAATATACTGGATTTTTCCCCGTTGAACAGTTCTGAATATACGTAAATGCATTGTAAATATGTTTGTCAGGATAGTTGACGTGCTAATCGTTCAGCTGAGTTCAGTCTAGTACACAGTGTGCAAATTGACAGGGGGTGTGTGGGGGGGGGTTTCCACGTCACTGCTCAACGTCATCCCCTCCTCTGCTTGCTGCATGACCAATTTTCATCCCAAACCGGGATGCTATTATTTCCCCCTCTCTGATACTTGTTTCTCATTCTGAGTGTGCGTCATAATAAATCGCAACAAATAAATACATTTAAAAAAACAACAAATATTTCTGAGTGTCCCAACTCACAATTAAAATCTAGGCTATAGATTAAAACTTAGGATGTTCATGGCCATCTGCGCTGCTTAGTCTGCTCTTATCAGGCGTAGCCTAACGTTACCTTTTAGACGTTCACTTTTTCTCTATTGTCCTTGCCATTCATTTCTATTATTGAGTTTTTATTAATTAGGCTATGTCCTTATTGTATTCGTATTCACCCCCCGCAATTTTGCTCGCAAAATAGTTTGTTGTTAAATTCTACCATAGCCGTATTCAGGAAAGCTGCAACTAAATGACTGTAGACCTAAATAAAGTGTATGGCAAAGATGATTCCTTCACTTTATTAGACTTTACAGGCTAACTTTAGCATACGTTTGTCACAAGTGCCGAGCAAATCAACATGAAGTCCTGCATATTCAGGTAAAGACGAGTGTGGGTGCACGTGTTGTATGCACATACATGTGCGTGTGCATGCGCTTGCATAAGTATGAAAAATTCAAGCACATTTTTCATACTTTTGTTTTCTTCACAATTCGCACACTGCTATTACTTCTCACTACACAATTATTGACTGAGTGTTAATTATTCTTTGCTGTTATACTGACATTGTATCTTGTTTACTTTTTAATTCACTCTGGAAATGAGTGTCTGCTATATGATTGTAATATAATATAAAGCAGTATTTAGTCTAAAAGTGAAAAATCTACTTTTGACTTAACTGAGGTTACACCCAAAAGGCTATTTTAAATGGCAAGTTTTACAATGACAAGTGTTACAATGAAAATGAAAAGGAATTAAATAGTCTTGCAAATTACCTTTAAATCAACACAAAATCAACCTGTCTTAGAACAAGAGTAATTCAGGGTGAGGTCGCAAGAGGTGAAATGTATTCATCTGGATATGCTGAAAAGGCCAAAAATGTTTGCGGCAACAATTTATGCAAACATATGTGGACATATGACATCTATTGTAGATGGAATTTATATGAAATTATTGAAGGTGCTTTTACTTATGTTTAATGTTTATAGCAGCTCTATTAAAGGTGTAAGAAAGTTGTCTTATTCACCAAACTGGGGAGTTCTTTGTCAGACTGAATAACCACAGTGAACATAATGAACACCATGAACACCACAGAATAACTTTTTTGACATAATTTCGACACGTTCGAAATTACACGTAATTCCCTCTTAAAGAATTTTTCCTTGTTTAAAAAGTAAATAAATGCATAAATATATAAATAAATAAATCTGTACTTAACGACACATCTAAGTATCATCGCAAAGCACTGAAAAACTGGCTACTACTCGCCGTGCAGTGTGCTCATGTTCTACCTTGAGAAATCGATGTACAATAAAAAAAAGGCCACTTTTACTTAAAAGCGCAGACCATTCAAGTTATAATAAACACACATGAATGCCGCCCTTCTTCCACTTGAGAAAATTCTAATTGCACTTTGACTGTGGGTTGACAACTTGACATCACAGAGAACTGTAGAAGAACAGAACTGTAGTGGTTGACATTGATGTTACGGTACTGTTTTCTAAAGGCGTAGGTTATCATCAATTGTGACAGGCTGAGGCAAGGCTAACATGAATGAATGTTGCCCATTTCATGCAAAGTCAGTTATAACAGCCTTAGGAGCCATGGAAGTTGCTGGGAAAGGCTCTCCCTCGGCTGTCGTGGCTTTAAACAAGTTTTTTAAAAAGCGTGAGTGCATCGTTCCAGTGCTCTTGGAGTATGTTAGCTCAGTGTCGCAAAGTTTACATTTGACTTTATTTTCTGAAGTCTGTTCTAAGTGAGACCAAATGGCACTTTTTTCTCTTCCGTTCTTTGCAATGTATTTCGAGGAATTTCAGTTTGATTTGTGCCACGCGCGCTTGCAGAGGCCTACTTAAAAGCTGATCAAGGGACATATTTTCATTTCCATGTCCATATCACAACCTAACTCGATTATCAAAGCCGATACCAGATCAGCGCTAATGCTTTTAAACGCAAGCCTACGAGAAGAGGACACTGTAAAAGGAAATGGTTATAAATTGCTTTAATAACATTGCGCTTAAAAAAAAAAAGAAAAAAAAAAAGAAGAGTTTAGCCTAATCGTAAACATTTAGCATTTTTGTTAACGTTCAGCAATTACACGTCTAGAAGTGCCCGCCCCCCAATACAGAGAAAACCAGTGCAGCGATTTACTGGCTCCGTTCTGGCTCTATTCTAATCTTCTGCGCTACGAAGGATGGTGTCTACCGTAGGCTATACGACGCAAAAATCAAACTGGGCTTTGAGAGGGGAAAGGTAGAAAGGGAGAAGAGCCGAGGGAGGAGAGGGAGAGGGGAGCGGATGAGACGCGACTGAGAGACTGAACACGGCGGCCATGCCGCGATTGTTGCAGCGAACCGCTGAGATGAAAGCATTTTTTGGGGGTTGGGGGTGGAATACACGTGAGGGAGCGGGGGGGGGGGGGGGGGGGGGGGGGCTCAACAATGAATACTCTGGGGGTGCGGAAACCCAGCGGTGTTCTGAGGGTGATGGATGTGGCAGAGCGAAGGCGGCTAGCGGAATGCCCCCCTGCTGCGTCCCGCTCCCAGGAATCAACGGAGGGAAAGTAGGCTACCTTCAGAGCCACTCCCCCACAAGTGGCATACTGAGTAATGCAAATACTTTCAGAGGCTCCCTGGGCATTAGTCTTCATACTTCATAACAAAATAACCAATTTCATATACCTCTGTGTGTGTGTGTGTGTGTGTGTGTGTGTGTGTTAGAGCTCAACCAATGTGGATTTTTCAAGGCCAATACCGATGCTGTTGTTTAAGTAAGCAGGGAGGCCGATTGGCCAATTGTCATTATACTCTTTTTCCCCCCCACAAGTGAAAAAGGTTGATAAAACCTGTCTAAATTGAACGTGAGAAATGAGAATTAACGCCAAATATTGTACTGAATTGGCTCTGGATTCTGGATTAGTCAAAATTTGGGCACTAAACGTAGTGGAGTACTGCGGCATGGACAGTTCAAGCACTGACTTAGTCTATCTACATTTAAGGAACACGGAACAGCGGGAAATTCGCCCTCCTGCTCAAACATGATGATCGGCTCTGGATGGAAGCCCAGTGTTGCCCGTCTGACACATAGCAACAGTCCTCATATTAGTCGCCATCATTCATGCAATTAAATCTCAGGCAACACTTCTAAACATAATGAATTTCGAATTTTCTGGTACTTTTTGAAAAAAGTATCATCTTTTTCAGTTCCATGTGTAATTATAGATTTTGTAGCAATGTTCATGTTAAGCAAATTATCAATTGCAAATCTCATCTATTAGCCAGCCAATAATACTAGCCTAGAGGACAGGATTTCTTT
Organism: Synaphobranchus kaupii; assembly: GCA_029718625.1. NCBI lineage: Eukaryota > Metazoa > Chordata > Actinopteri > Anguilliformes > Synaphobranchidae > Synaphobranchus > Synaphobranchus kaupii. The sequence continues at coordinate 32,575,807 of CM056392.1, forward strand.
GTTTAAAGCGTGCTTGGCTAGCATTGGAAAGCTAGTCAGTTTTGCCGTTTTAAATTGGACGCAGAATAAGAATACCGGCCATAACACATACGTAAATTTAAATGTGGATATTTGCAGTTAGTATGGATAATGGTGCACTGTGTCGGCCTTGATTAAGAGGCTATATTATGTTGGCTAATAATAAATCACAAACAAGCTAGCGTGACAAAACTCATACCGTGGCTAGCTTGGAATGACATGACTCCCTTCTCGGTTAGCGGTGATCTCAGTCTAATACTGTGGTGGCAGACCACCTAAATACATCACAATTACAACCTGAACAAGAGCGCACTGCACATGACTGTAAGCGCATCACACGCCTTTAGCATTACACATTTCTACTCAGCCAATAGAGTGCTTCAGAAAATGCTCAGGATTTTCCTCTCTGAAAGATAGCCAAACAGCAATGCACTGGAGAGAAACATACAGAACAGCACAAAGCTCCTGTCGTCTGGAAATTGACAACAGCGCCATGTCGCTTATGTCAAAGCGAATAATGTCACGCCCGTAACATTTTTCTCCAGAAGCGCAGTATATCTTCATTATTGGATAATCCCAATTCCCATTTCAGCCCCTAGACTAAGGGGGCGAGACCAAGCGCTCATTATCTGCTGGTTGACAGCAGTCGGCACTAAAGGTCCCCTATGAGGCCCCGCACATCCTTTTGATGTCGCGGGATCTCCCGGACAGACGGGGCATTTGGCCCCTGCGGCGTGGGCCGAGCGGACGGGCGGTTCAGGGCTTTGGCCCCTGCGGCGTGGGCCCTGCGGACGGGCGGTTCGGGGCTTTGCCGGCTTCTCAGGGCTTCGCCTCCGAATCCGACGACCCGGCGTCTGTCGAGACCAGGACCCGGATGAGTCGCGAACGGCCGAGCGCCGAGCGGAGGAGAAATGACGGCAGAAACGCGGCGATGTCGCGGTCAAGGCCGGCGGGGCCCCTGCCAGGGCCCGCTGGAGACAAATGGCAGATGCTGTGTGCCTTGCCCGACTAACCCAACCCCTCTGGCCCCTTCTTTACATATTCTATTGACCAAGCAGACACTCAGATTCGTATGCTTAAACACTCTGGGGTACAGGCAAGGGTGTCCAATCTTATCTGAACAGGGCCAGTGTGGGTGTAGTTAGCAAGAAGACGCCTGATTCTACTTAGCAAGGTCTTGATTGAAGACAATTAGTTAATTAGTTGAATCGGGCGCTGTAGTGCTGGGCTAGAACAAAAAACTGCACCCACACCGGCCCTTTTTCGGATAAGATTGGACACCTCTACTCTAAGGTATTAAAGTCAATAACCTTGTAATACCAAGTAAGTGCAAAAACTGCCAAAATAGTTAGCGAGCGCAGTACACAAGCACAATAATGCATTGCGCCTTTAGCATGATGGTTGAGCCATCTGATCAGCCTTCATCATATATTGTGAGCCAGGGTGGTGCCAAGTTCCATCTTCTCCATGTCTCAATTATTATTATTATTTTTCTTTTAACTCTGGTCTTGGTGATCTGCAAATGCACAAAACGAAGATGGTTTTGTTCACACCTATTTTCGAAGTTGGGCAAAGTGCTGATTGAATAACATCCATTGGATACCTGCTTGTAATTTCATTTTAATTTGCAGCTCAAATAAATGTGCAAGAACAATATTGACTAAAAAAGCAACCACAGAACCACAGATGAGATCGGGTGAATGACCAGCAAATGAACCTCTTCAATATTTATTGGAACAAGTTTGTATCTCAAATTACAGAATTGGGCCATTTTGAATGAATTATTTTCATGGTTACTGGTAATGCCTAAAGTTTTGTCTATGTACAATGAAATTCTGCTTTTGAACTTACATTATAACAGAAGACAAATTACAGGGGGCAGATTTGATATAATCTTCTAGTATGCAACTTTAGTATCGCATACCCTGTAAAGACAATATTTTTTTTAACCCAGTGAGGGCTCCCTTTGCATGGAAGATCCACATTACCGCCAGGTTTCCGTTTTTTTATCTTAAAAAATCCATCCTTTTTGCGAGTGGTAATTTGCAATCATCTTTGTGAATCAGACACGCCTTGTATTGAGCGCCATTTGCATAAAAATGTGTCATTTTGGTGCTGAAATTCATGCAAATAACAGTATGTTAATATGCATAAGCCAGACCCCGTACTGTGTCGCTATTTTCATGGTAGTGCAGTTGCACACGCTTTTCACCCACGGTGGGAGCTTTGGGAATATTTTCTCTGACATTGCCATGGTCTAGCAGGCACAGAACCACGGCAACCCTTCTGTGAATTACCCCTGAAGGTTCTCTCTCTACCACCGACGCCCAAATGTTCCAATATGATACATCTTATGAATATTGATGAATGACCAAATATCAATTGTTGTGATATACATTGCTACAAATTCTATAATTAAATATTCAATTCAATTCAATTCAATATTATTTGTATAGCACTTTTTACAGAGAACTGTCACAAAGACGCTGCACAGGAAAACAGAAGGAAAATTGAGCAAAAAATATCTTGTTATCAATTGGAAACCACCTGTCCTTAAGAGTTAGAAAGGACGGAAAGAATGAGGGATTTGATCCCCTGGTTAGTACGGTGACTCCATGGCAACGCCTTCACTAGCCGCTGTACGGCCTTTCCCTGTCATTTACCACCAAGGTAAGAGAAGAAAGCACACCGAGAAAAAATAAATTAAAAAAACCCTGACACAAACAAAACTAAACCTGCAAAAACGCACCTCAGCCCTAGCCAAAACGCTGAACGGCTTGGAGAGGCGGGGCCTGCGCTATCGGTGTTTTTCTCCCTCCTATCGTTAGATAACGGTGTCGTCTTAACGGGGCGCCACGCAAGGTACGACGTGGCCCTGAGCAAACACACGGGCTGTTGTGCTGTTAGGCCCGCGGTTTCGGCGCCGCGCTCGTTTCCGGGAGTTTTCTCACCGGCAGAGTAAGCTCCGCAGCTCGCAGTCGTTTAGGATCCTGTTTATTCGGGAAAACAAAAGGACAGGGAAAGAACGGTAAATGTTTCATGGCTGAAGGACGCTGTCGAGGCGATGTAAGTTATAGGGGGGAAGATGACAAGACGGTACAGTAGGATGGCACAGAGATTTTAAAAAAGGATCGTCTCTTTTATGCAGGCCTAATCAACACCTCTGTTCATTGCTTCACTGGGGCTGCCAAGTTCACACTGCAGTGAACCGAAACTAAACACACCTTAAGTGACTCCACACCCCTGTGATCATTAGAGACCCTGTGTTATCACTTTTTTGAACATTTACAGATAAATAAAGCCAAAAGATAAATTATGTGCATTTACATGTTTTATTTACATCAAGGAAATGTAGTTATTTTTCTGCTTATAAAGAAATGCATACCATTTCTAAGAGCTGGCGGACTCCATTCAGTAATGGATACCCGATTTAACTTCATTCTGATTGGGAGCCCACTAAACTGACGCTCCATTTATTGGTTAAAATGTAGGCCTAAATGGAATCATTTGTACAGAAATTATATACGAATCTGGTGCTGGAACTTAGCTCTGGCTATAAACACACGAACACACATTTGTTTTATTTGGTTCTTTATACATAACATAACTATTAAAACATTTTGATTGGTTTAAATCACAGATGCTGGCCCTAATGGTTTAGGTTGTACAGTGTCTAAGCTTTTTATTGCATCTCAAAGACAAACTGAGGATTCTCAAAGTGCTTTCCAACAACGGCCAATTAAAGGGAACAGTGAGAATAAACACGCACACACATAGCCTAACATAAAAGCGCCTTCAGTTAAAACTTGAGACAAGTAGAATAAATTATGGAAATATGGATGCTAAACAAATGAAGGTATCTCCGTTTATGAACTGCAATCCTCTTTCTCATAATGCACTATTGTTTTTTCATCGCGGCATCCAATATATAATACATAATGCAAAAGCAACATGCAAATATATGTGCGTGTGTGCACATTATTGGTTGCATATTGATAATGTGGTATTTTATCGTGTGCCCTGCGTCAAGCCTCCTTAGGAGCTATACAATTACAATTTAAAAAATTTTTTTTATTTTTTTTATAGCGGGTTTTTCCCCATCTGTTTCCCCAGGGAAGCTGGGAGCTCTTGTGCTGTAGGTTGTTTACCCAAGTTCTGTCCTTCCCTTTAAGCCAACCCTGGCATTGGTTCGGTAAACAACTCCCGGCTGAGCACAAACAGCGCTGCCCAAGCGCAGGTATCGCCGCGTTCCGAGATAATGCGCCGCGCGGCCCACCCAGACGCAAGGAGTGAGGAAATGGCAGCCGCGTTGCCTGGCAATGACCGCACTGCTCGATCAATCATTAACCGGGATATTTACCCGGCGTGGATCGGTCGGACTGGCGAACTGAGTAGAGCTGGGGGGGGGGTTGGGGTTTGGTGGGGGCCCTACTGGCCGGAATCCGCCACCCCCGAGGCAGGCTCTCCTTGGCTTGAGGGGATCCCTGTCTGTCTGTCTGCCCCAGAGCTCTGGACCTGGCTCCGCAGGGTTCCGCTGGGGGCAGGGCCGAGATGAGTGGGCGACGGGGCGTCGACGGAGCGCAAAATGTACGCGCAAAACAAAAACAAGAGAGGACTAATGGCACTGCCGTACAGCTATGCTATAAACCTGCAAAGCGAAACACACACAGCTATGCCCCCTCCGCTCTGTTCGAGAGGAGACTGAAGCTGTCCGAGTCTGGGGGAGGGGTCATGGGGTCACAGCTCATCCCTGCCCGAGTGGCGAAAAACAGCCAGGGCAGGACAATTACCCACAAACCATCTATTTTAATGGTAAAAAAACAACGCGGTGAGGGTCAGCGTTTTTACAGCGGAGCTGAGCTCGGCTCACAGAATGCAGAGGTGTCATTGCTGTGGTGGTTAGGTGTGATTTTCATTAAAAACCCATTCCCTTAAAGACACCTCTGGCTGTTCACTGAAAAACAATAAGCACTTTCAATTACTATTTAAATAGTGTATAAATTCAAAGCACAGACCTGCAGTATATAGCCAACAACGAGCTAAATTTTATGATACTCATATCCTATATTTAATATTATAATATATCATAAAAAATATATTTGAGATATTCTGGAAAGTGTGAACAAGAACTGAAAATCATAAGCAATCCATAAAAGGGTCACACCAAAGTCATATGTCCCAAGTGAAAAGGAAATGCCCTTTGCAAGGACGATCTATCAAAGCGTTTTTTTTTTTTCATCCCCAGGAACCTTTTAAAGAAGCAGAACAGAAACCGAGGCACTTAAAGTTAAAGGATAGAGTTGATCCAGTAACCACCAGCTTTCCCACGGACATTTGGAAGGGAAAAACACATCCACAAAGTTTTTTTTAATGATTATTTTTGTTGTTGTTTTGTTTTGTTTTCACAGTTCTTTTCAATCAATGTTTATCAACATTGTTTTAGGAACGCAGAAAAATATCAAGGTCTTATCTGTAATAAGCCAGGATTATGTCCAATATGATGACACAATTCACCTGGGACAGAGGACTGGAGCACTTGATGCACCATTTATGCTGTCAAGTAAAAATATATTTTTGAAATGGCTGAAAAAGTAGCCTAATCCTCTGACTCTCTTTAATTTATTATTAATTTTTAAGTAATTTTTTTCCACAAGCAAAGTTATACAGAGACTGTAGTTCTCTAGACTCTGCTTAAACAAGCACTATGCAGGATTTTTACCTAGAAAATATTATAAAAGAACCATGCCCATTCATATCTATGGTGCACTGACAATCTCTGTGTGGGGAAGGGTGGGTGTGGCTACAGAGCCTGTGATCAGGTTTCAGCTGAGCGTTTGCAGCCAGCTGGCTACTGCAATGGCAGAGGTGAAGAATTCCAGAACACAAGAAGCATAATCACCTACAGCGAAGCTAAACACCAAGCCTACAGGTCACGTTCAAGAAGCAACCTAGGATTTGCTTTTCCTCGACGACAACAGCTGAGGTTTTGCAAGGGTTTTGAAAAGCGACATGCCTTGTTTTCTGTATGACCTGTAATTAACGTAACCTCTAGCTATCCAGTTAGGTAGCTAGATGGCCAAAGTCGGGTACCTTTAGTATCAAATTAATAACTAATAACTTTGGTATCGCACCATTTTTTCAGACAGACATTTTGGGCACTGAACCAGCTGAATTTCTAACTGCCACGGTTTAATGCAGGAAGCGGGCCTGAGATCACAAGCTTGCAAATGGATTGGATACAGTTAGAATATATAATGAAGTAAAATCGTTCTTTAAAACGTCCGATTTTCTCAACCTGGTGTCATTTGTGCCCGCATGAATGATTACAGGCTACAGCTTTAGCAGAGTTAATTGCGGGAGCTTGATGTTTTATATCATCCACTCTCACACCGGGAAAACAGCACACTTTAAAAACCTTATAACCACTGGCAACATTTAGGTTGCAACGATAACAGAGAATCCTCAATTACAACTGCGCTCATTGGAGATTGCAGTAGGAAGACGATGAAAAGAGGTTGTGTGGTATGGGAGCTGGTAACTTCAAAACAATTTCAAAAGTGTTTATTTCATTGTTATAACACCGCCTAATTACTGTTACCATCCATATAGAACAATGCATAAAAATTATTATTATTGTTATTATTTTAATTTTATCTTCGGTTGACATTTTGCTTGCTGCGCTGCCTAAAGGGTGTTTCTTGCCCTCTTACGGAGGTGAGTGGGCGGGGTTCACGACGGAGGAGGAGACTTCTTTTATTGTAAACACATGACCATAGAAAGGCTAAAAATCCTGCATAGTGCACCTTTTATGATAAAGTAAGCAAGTTGAAATATTTTGTTATATAAATAATTCTTCCTTCATAAGCCGATGTCTGTGCTCACCACTTCTTCAATAAGTGTGGAAAAACGGTTGCAGTTGGCATGTGCTATAATGTTAACCTCGGCGGTATTGGCCACCGAGACACCGATATCAGCCATGGACTTTCCACACCGCGCACCCTGATTTTATTTCTTTTCCATCGATTTGGAACATCACGGACATCAACGCTGAATCGCGGAGCATTAGCAGGTCAAGCACATGACAGGCCCATGAATATTAATAAAGAAGCATATGGCCTCACCCAGTAGTAAAAGCCACTGCCCTGCTGCCCTCTCTCAGGTCCGCCCATTAAAGTCCGTGTCTATATCTATGTCCGCATATGCCCCCATCCTCAGATTTGGCTCCAGCCCGCCTGCTGAGGCATTACTGAGCCCGGTCACTTACTGCAAGCCGCATGCCAGTAAAACATTTGAGCATTACATCACAAAGGTATTAATAAGAACAATTACACGAGAGCCAATAACAGCACAGACTGGTTACGAGTGGACTTCCAATTTTGGGGGTTTAGGTTGCTGCCGGAGTTTAATAATCTCAGATCCTGGTAGACTGATGCACATTGAGAGCAGCTCAGGGAAAATATGCGCTTACAGTTTGTTCATTTAAAAACAAAAACACGTCATTTTCAATCAATGGTGCGTGTCGGTGCTTGCCTTTGAAAAGAAAGCGCTTTCCGAGAAAGAAGAGAGCCGAAATGTGGGGTGAAAGCGAAACAAGAATTTTTACAGAGGTTTAATTTTTGAAGGTTTTTTTTTTTAATAACTTGTGTGGTCTCATTTTCCATTAGGCTAGTACCAGTATCTCATTATAATTCATGAAGACATTTGGGCTAAAGTGCTATTATTTTTGAACTGTGAAAAAATGATGAAAAATTACATCCAGGATAAGTAATATGTGTCAATGACCTTGACTGTCGGCTGCCCCCTATGCAAAAGCGACGGGAACATTTAAATGTAGGGCGAACATCCGTTGTAGCGTCACTGAATTCTGCATGGCACATCCGATGGGTCCTGGCACGCTCCTCTCTTAACACCAGGATTTACTCTCTGTCTTACATGAAACATGTTTAAACCTTGATAAAGAGTTTCCATATGGGGCCTCTAAAACCAGGGTGTCCTCCAGGAGTACATCAGCCCATCGAATGACCGTTGAATGACCTCTGATATACTGGCTGCTCCAGCGTCATGTTAAGAGAAGGGGCGGGACATGTTATGATTTTCTCTACACGATGAAAAGCTTTGCCATAACTGATCTACTTTTTTTTTGGTGCCGAAATCCCGTTTAACAGACCCGCTTGAAGGCATTGCAGAGCATTTTCAGAACACGGGGACATGAATAAGTGAATAAGAACCACACCGCTATCCGTCTCCTTTCCAATAATCATTTGGCTTTAGTTGACCGATAGGCATCAGACATTATTTGATAAACATTTTATTTAGCTACCCTGGAAAACAAAGACGTAAAAATAGACAAAGTGGGCTACATCGAAAAAACTTAGCCTTAAACCTATAGTTTTTAGGGGTGTAAACCTTTGACTTGATGGCAATATGATACAATAACGATACTCTGAACAACGATACGATGCAATATGATTTATTTAAATTTATAAGGATACGATACGATTAATCACGATACAATATGATTTATTTTCATTTATAACGATACGATACGATTAATCACGATACGATACAATGCGATTTATTTTACTTTAGAACGATACGATGCGATTAATCATGATACGATACAATATGATTTCTTTTAATTTATAACGGTACGATACGATTAATCACGATACGATACAATGTGATTTATTTTAATTTAGAACGATACAATGCGATTAATCATGATACGATACAATATGATTTATTTTAATTTATAACGATACGATACGATTAATCACGATACGATACAATATGATTTATTTTAATTTAATATACATTCTAATATAATGTAATGATAATGAATCATAATTAGCCATTAATCATATTATTATCAAATAATACTCATTTGTAAATTAAATGCTGCTTTTGTGTCAGTAATAAGTGAGAACACTTTAGAGCTAATGTAGGACAAAAACTGAAAGGATTTTGGTCCATGACAGCCGGAGATGTGCACCTATGCACAGCTGTGGGGAGTGAACACCTCTGCTCAAAGTGAAGTGAACAGCTGAATAAAATAGAAGATCATTGAAACTGGTCTAGAATCCAACACTTGCACATAGCATGAGTCACAAATATGGCCCAATTGTTAATTATTCCATTTCAGTTAAGTTTTTCACTATTCACATTCCACTGTACTACATAGAGGAGATCAACTCCAGTTGTTGGGCACCAAAATGTTTTCTGATTTTTTCTTATACATTTGTTGAAGTGTACTCACTTATTACTGATATAACAGCGACATGTAATTTATGATTTATTAGCATTTCATAAAAATATGACTAACAGGCAATTATGGTTGATTGGCATAATTATAAAGAAAAACAAGTCATAATATAAATGATTTCATAAAACGGCATCGATAATCAGGTTAGGAACAGAGGTTGAGGTTTTGCGCAGCAAACATGTGGCAGGTGTTTTATGTTTTCTGGAAAACTGGTTTTTCCCATATTTTGTCCATCTCCTGTATCTTTACACCCCTAATAGTTTTCTCTATCATGTGCACTGCACTCAAGGGGACGGAGGATAAAATATGTGGCACTGTGGACAATAAATGTGCTAATAAAAGTTAACCGTCTTTTACACCTGACAGTGGTTCCAAACCAAAATCTGTGATGCTTGCAGGAGAACTCTTATCTTGTAAGCTACACCTGCATGCAACCTGCTTTGGCCTACAAAGAATAAATGTGTGCTGCAAGAGATATTGAGGCTATTGATGATTTGTATATGTATTATATTGTATATGATATCATATTCTGGCATCAATGTGACATTTTGTGAACTATTTTTATGTAAGCTTACCTCTTGAATGGTCTAGAATAAACAGCAGCTTGTAAATGCAAGGCCAATTTAGCATAAAGAGAGTAGCCTACACTGTGTTTGTGCTGTTAATCTTCATAAAGGCAATTGTTTTAAAAGGGAATATATTAAATTTTCATATGGAAAACTCTCAAAGATTAGATTCAGGTGCTTTTATATGAATACTCTTTACAGCATTAATTGCAAAAACTGTATTTAATTATAGGCCAAGAAAATAACAAAACCATGAATAAATGGTTTATTGTACGTTTTACCTTGTGTTTTTCTTATAACAGTCAGGACTCGTAAACATGAAATTCCATTTTTCCATTTTAATTTAAGTGTGGTTGAGTGAACAGAATCAACTGATCACTAGTAAGCATTAAATTAGCCAGGCTGAAACTAATACAACAGATAAACCCATCTTTCTTCTATACCTACAAATATATATAGGCGATATATAGCATACTTATTCCCAAGTACCATAGAAGTAAAGCTAGTGTTAATATTGACTCCAAATAATTACACACTACAAAACAAAATCTTAAAACCATAACATGATGCATTCGCTACCGAACATGCTAATGACTAATGCTACCACTAGTATGCTAGTTTAAAAAAAACTACTGATAAAATATGGAAACACATTTTTATGACATTTCAGCATTTTAGATAAACTATTGACATACCATTGAAGTGTTTGTGTAACATTGACACCTGAAAGTTATACTGCTTTCTGCATGGGTTGTGTTGGATATTTGTCCCATCTAGTGAAGTCTGGATAACATATTTCAGTTCCGTATAGTACTGTCAAAAACTTTTGGACCGGATTTTAATGGAAATGTCTATATTATTTCTTTTGATTTCTCAAAAAAGCTCTCCAAGCTTTGCATTATAATGGATTCACTACAGAGACCCAAATTCCCAGAGGCACTGATTTCCAGTGCAATGTAATCATAATTTAAAGTGTGTTCTAGGGTGGTTTTGCCTAGAGTGAAGAGGTATCTGCTTTCCTGAGATCTGGGTTTTTGTTTTTTTGGAAAAATCATGATTTTTGTCTTCTTTAAATGAACTCTCAGGGCCCAATTCTGACAGTAATTCTCCAGCAGATCCAGATGCTGCTGTAGTCCCTGTGCGGTGGGCAACGGCAGTGCCAGGTCGTCTTCACAGAGCAATCATTTAACTTCTGCGTTGTTTTGGGTAAAGCCAGGGGCCAGAGGTGGTTCCAGTATCACCACCGATTTATTAATACAAATATTGAACAATGTTGGACTCCCCCGCTTCAATCCACTTCCCTCTCTTTCTGTCTCCCTCTCTCTCTCTTTCCCCCTTGTCTATCCCTTTATCTCCCTGCTCTCTTCTTTCTCTCTTCCACCGCTTTCTCTCTCTCATATAATTCCCAGCCCCGGCCCTTTCCTGAAGCTCCGACTGGAGTGAGGGTTGCCGCACTTCCTCAGTAGGAGAGTGGGGTAAATGGCACTAAGAAATAAGAACGGAATAAAGTAGAACAATACATCACCCACACATTTATTTTAAAACTCTAAGCAGCACCTCTTCCCCAATATTTATACATTGTCATTATATATTTTGTACAGTACGCATTCAGACAGGAAGTGAATGTACTTCCGAGACAGCGTGCAAAGCCGGTAAGCATGACTAAGTGTCGAACACAACTTGCTGGCTGTGTTGTTTTTGTCTGTCAATGCTCGTGATAAAAAGAAGTAACAAGCGCCGCTTAATCCCTTGAGACGGATCATAAGCAGGAAACCCCTTCCTGGCATTCCCAGAAAGAAGAAGGAAAACAGCCTAACCGGGACGCCAATTAAAGGCGAGCGCCCATCCAACCTGCCTTCAGACAATCAGCTGCCTCCCAACCGACGGAATCTGGACGGAGAGTTCAAAATCCCTCCGTGGGATCGGCATTGTTTGTCCAAGCGAAGACGACGGTTCGTGCAGGGGTAACGGGAAGCGATAGCTCTGGGTTCTGTGGCTACGGCCGCCAGGCCCGAGCGCTGCAGAATAACGGTAGGAAGCCGGGCCCCGACAGCAGACCAGTACGCCATTCACAAGACAAACAAGCAGAAAAGGTGGACGCGTCACTGAAAACACGTTTGTTAAGCTTCTCTGTGGAGTTAGCTTACTTGTCACAGTACACAGGAGGTGCCCACTTTGATGATGTGCTTATGTATGCAATACAGCACGGTGATCACAGTGAAGTGTGGTGCATTCCTAAAGTGACGTAGGCTAACTCAGCCGCTCGATGAAAAACGTGTTCATTTTGCACTACTTCAGGTAAAACCAGGCAGATGTTCTACTGGGGGAAACGGGCCCATTAGGCCAATTTTAATGTATTTGTGACCTTCATATTATGAGTATACATATAAAGCCCTTAAAATATTAATAAGAACTTCAAACTTTTAAAGAGGATGAAATGCCAGTGAAAAGGCTTTCCTCAATTCTGAAAATATTTGATTAACAGTTGTGCGGTTTCTCCTGAAACTGTACAGGGTATTTTGGTGCGTGGGGGGTGGGGGGGGGGGGGGGGGTGAGGGAGTTCTACACCCACAAACTGCATCTATAAATACCCAGGAGGACTGCAGAAATTAGCAAAAAAAAAGATGAATTTACCAAGGTGTAAATTTCAAAGTATAGACAACTAAATACTGCTTTGGTGTGCTTAATGTGGCGTAATTGATTCTCACTTACGGGCAGCACAACCGGCTCCTTGCAGAGAGTGTAAAGGAGCTCAGAGCAACCGAAAAATGGGAGATCTGGTCGCCATGAAGCCAAGTCAACATGAGCCAATCAAAGTAGACCAATATATTATAATCAGAATAATACTGTTAATAACGTACAACTATATAGATTCCATTTTTATTCAAGAAATAATTGCAATCCAGTGCTTCAGGATGCAATAAAAGGGAACGTTCAAGATTAAAAATGCAACTCGTATGTTTGTAAATACGAGAAACCGTTTTAACAAAATAGGCACACAATAAAAAATTAATTAGCAACAATTTCAGGATACCATTTCACACACACACATACACACATTTCCTACAACAGAGGATAGCTCGTATAACGACGCACGGTGGACAAACAGGTGCATTCTTGCTGCATTCTAAGCGACCTGCATTACGGCAGCCTACTCTGCTCACTTAAGCTGTATTTTTTTTCTTCTTTTTTTTTCCAAAGGCCTTTTTGCCAGCGTCGTTTGAGCGCCACAGTGAAAAGCGGGCTATTATCTCTCATCCTCCACCTTCTTATTGAGATGAACGACGGAGATTATTTCCTGGTAAACAAGCTGCGGAGTCGGCGCTCGCCGGAGGGGAGGCCGCCCGCAAAAAATGCAACTGCGCAGGAGCCGAATGTGTTCTCCCGCAGCTTAGTAAGCACGCTTCGGTGGGAGACGATGTGCCGCAGTTCGAAGGCCGGCCGGCCGGCCCCATCCCCCTCCCTTCGGCCAAAGGTTCGATTCGCCACCATCTGCATTTTGCGTAGTGTGATCTCTATCTGTGACACCGAATAAAATGGGGGAAAAAAATTTATATAAGGAGGGTCGACTGTCTACTCTATTTTGTATGAATAAAAAGACAAGGTCGGGGTGTCTCGTGGTGTAGCCTGTAAGAGTACCCCGCCCACATGCTCGTTGCGAGCTGCGACGTCGGCGGTTATTGTGACCTCATACGACACCTCTGCGTCTTAAAACGCTAAACCCGGAACGCCGGCTGCTTTCCCCCCAAAGCTTTGGAGCTGCCTCTCCGTTCACAGTGCGCCGTTAACGGGCGCCAAAATCGAATTCATGCCCCCGTTTGCTCTGCAAGATATCGTGATTGTAAAAAAAATATATATATATTTTTTAAAAGGCTCACTTGATAGCATAAAATTTTGATCTTTTATAAATGGGGAGATATGGGTAGAAAGATACCTGCAAGATACTTGTTCATTGATTTTGTGCTGCTTTAGCTCGAGATACAGTGTAGTATACGGAATTAATAACATTGTATTAATATATCTTTTTAATATATTTGTGACCCCTTGATGAACAATTCCCCACCAATGCACAAGTTAATATAAAAGCACGTCAGACTGAGTACATCAGACACGAATCTGTGATTCCTGTCAATCAGAGGCTGTCAGGTGGATGACAGACATAGGCCTACATTTACGGAAGCCTATACTACATATAAACAGGCCTTTTAGTTCTGTTCTTGTCCAGAGCGGATCTCTACATTTGCTGGATACTCCATATTGCATGTATATCCCAGAGTAATTATTTCTTTATTGCATTAACTGGACACCGATATATGACTAAGGTGTGCTCTTTTTCCATACAAACGCCCCTAATAACATCTTAGCGAGGCACACGCTGCTCTTACGCAAAGACAATGGCCAACTTTCAACCCAAAATGTTTAAAACTCATTTCTAGAACCCAAAACGTTTAAAACTCATTGCTAGAACCCAAAACGTTTAAAACTCATTGCTAGAACCCAAAATGTTTAAAACTCATTGCTAGAACCCAAAACGTTTAAAACTCATTGCTAGAACCCAAAATGTTTAAAACTCATTGCTTTACGTTAGTTGATCAAACCGTGGCAGTGAAACCAACTGTGCCAAGAAGACAATGATGTCATTGCTGCGTGATTAGAAAACAGCACTAAGTGAGAGCCAGGTGCTGGATTATTCATGCTGTAACTGCCACAGAAAGCAAAGTATTAGAGAAGCCTTTATTTTAATTTTAAATCGGAAAATAAAGGAAGAACCTCGAACCCAAAGGAAGAGAGAGAACTAAAAACCTGAACATTTGCCCGCCCGACAACCCAGGGACAAATGTTTATCTTTCATTTCAATGTCCTTTGAATCTCCCTTTTTTATGTTTTTGTGAATTTTTGTATGTGATGTTTCTTACTGTGGTGTCTTGAATGTTGTATGTTTATTTTTTTTTTAAACAAAAGGGGAAGGGAAAATAAAAATTCCCCCAATAAAATATGTTCTAAAAATGTGAAATGAAATGATGATGTTTATTGTAACAAAACAAAATGTTTTTATTGGAAAATTAAATTTAAAAACCAATAAAGACAATTTATTTTAAATCGGAAAGAGTTCAGCAAGTTTTTTTTACCGCTTACAGGGATTCAAACGGAGACCTCAATCATTAGCACTCCAAAATGGAGGGAGGGATCAAGGGGGGGGGGGGGGGCAGAGGAGTAGTTCTACTGCGCCGTCATGCATGCTTAACCTTGCGGGTTGACGCCGCATGCATATTAATGCTGTGAAATATCAGGGTCTACCTTCAGGGCCATGGGGGGGGGGGGTGAAGGTATTACTAGTGCTAGGTATTATGG
The DNA here is from genome assembly GCA_029718625.1 of Synaphobranchus kaupii. Lineage (NCBI taxonomy): Eukaryota > Metazoa > Chordata > Actinopteri > Anguilliformes > Synaphobranchidae > Synaphobranchus > Synaphobranchus kaupii. The sequence continues at coordinate 32,591,005 of CM056392.1, forward strand.
CAAGGTGCTAGGTATTATGGCAAGGTGCTAGGTGATAGGTGACCGTGATCCATTTACATTACATTTAAGCCACTTAGCAGACGCTCCCCTCCCAGAGCAACTTACAAAGCTTACATTCTTTAAATACGGCTAATTTAGATGGCTGAATATTTACTGAAGCAATTCGGGTTAAGTACCTCGCTCAAGGGTACAACAGCTCCGCCTGGGAATCGAACCTACGATCTCAGAGTTACGAGCCCAGTTACCTCACCATTAAGCTACTCCACCCAGTACCTTGCTAACAGGTCTGCCAATGAATGCAGGAAATTATAAATGAGGAAGCACAAAAGTCAGAAGTATCAGTCCATTTTTATTGAATTTCCAAAATGAATGGCCTGCACTGTTAGTTAAGCCTATACATTAAAAGGCGCACGTATGTCAATTGAATTTACATTAGTATCTTTTCTGTTGAAAATGTGCAGTTCCTGTTGAATTTGCTGCCGCACTTTAGGAGAGTGTTTCTACCCTTAATCAAAATAGTAGCTGTGATAGTTCCTCTCAGCTTGTAAACCTGCGAAGATGTTTTATAACAGTTCACACAACAGCACCAGTCATGGAAGATGGCAACACCTGCGTGAATCTGTAAGCCCATTTTGTAGGCCTTGTTTCTGAAATTCTTTAAATGGATGAAATGTTTTAATCCATTGCTAATGACAGCTGCATCGTAAATGTGTTCGACAGACAAATTGTGGACTATATAATAGACAAAACAGCAGGCTATCGCTAACTGCATTACAAAGAAGAGAAGCTTCATGCTAAAGTAGTTATGAGGTCTTTCCAGACTCCCACTAACCACTGTGAAGGTTTTCACTGGAGCGTTCATATTTAACTTGTTCTAATGTTACTCAAAATATATCCGCGATTCTGCTTTCTGTTATGCTGTTACAAACTCAATACTGAGTATTGGTGTTGGTCAGAGTGGGTTTCCTGCTACAACCACAGTGGCCGGAGCCATGTCTCTGTGCATGCAAAGACACGGGGGTGAGGCTAGGCCTCAGACATAACTAGGGATTCACCAATACCGATTAGGCATGTGCCGATATTAACATTTTATAGTAAGATTATCTTGGCCAACATTTCAATAATTATTGAAATAAGTTGAAAGTCGTAAAACAGTATTAAAACATACTTCAATGACTTAAAAATACAAATTTACACCATTCAGAAAACATCTGTTTCTAAAATGCTTTTCACATATGTAAAATGTTAACATTTTGGCCATGTCAATAACTAGTTTTTAAACAATTACAGAATTCAGAAGTAAATATAAACATTATTTTCAACAAAATAACATGCAGATTACTGAAGTAAATTTAAACATTTTGGCCTGCTTTTAACTCTAGTATCTCTAGCACCACGTTTTGTAAACACAAACCCAAAAATAAAATGGTTACTGTTCTTTGACTACAGGCATAATTCTGTTCTCTTCTGTAAGGTAACCCCTGGGAATTTGTGTTCCAAGAGTCAGAATTACTCTAAGTATTACTGACACAAAGTGACAGAAGCTCAAACACAGTGGAGGTGTAAGTTATTTTTTTTCCCTCACCTAAAAGATTTATTTATTTATTTTTGCCAGGATAAGGATACAGACTTTCCCGTTTTTTGTGTCTTCTGTGAATTTCCGTGGAACACATAGAATGTACAGAGTTAACATTTTGATAGAGCCCGTTTTGTGTCATGTTACAAAATAAGGAACTGTTGTTGCTATAACATTGGGATTGTAAGATAGTTTAATAATAATTTCCGGGGTTTTGTTGAGGGGATTCAGGAGCACACTCATCCGACAATTTCAGGAAGTAAACCGGAAGTAATAAGTACAACTTGTAGTACAAGAGCGGGACATATTACAAACTACTCTCTTCTTATTTCTGTTAATTCTATCTTCATTCATAATCTACACTTTGTAACCATTGTCATATGAAAACTGATTGATATTCTCTATAAAAAAAATAAAAATATTACAAACTATTTACAAACAAATTACTTCCTCGCTAGTTTGGAAAGAGTTTCGCAGGATTTCTTTTGCACGTGGCTTGCAGGGATCATATTCGGACACAGCCCTGGACAAAGACTTGCGCATCGTCGCTGCACTTGATAGACAGAACGAACGTCACGCACCATCATGCCTGTGTCTTAAAACAAATGCATCTTTCCCTGAGGCAGGAGGGTTTGGTTTGTGAAGTGACTGCTAATCTAAAAGAGTAAGTGCACTCACTGTCTCAGCCTGTCTCTGCCTACTACACAGTTTTGAACAAAAAGAGGGTTTTGTTGAGGGGATTCAGGAGCACACTCATCCGACAATTTCAGGAAGTAAACCGGAAGTAAAAACTACAACTTGTAGTACAAGAGCGGGACATATTATGAACTACCACCACACTGCTTGGAAAGTGAGGGGAGAGGGCACATAGTAAACAGGGGTCTGAGTGGACAGGGGGCAGGGAACAGGGATCATATTTGGTCATGGCCTGTGAGTGCGTCTAACCAATTAGGTGGCAACGGTTATCCATATGATGTGGAGAGGTACCTCCAAAAGAGGTACTCTGACATCACGATTGGGGCGGGGGCAGATTGGAGAGCAGAAAGAAAATTTCAACCGTTAGAGGGCAGTACCAAGACAGTTTCTTCTGATATACAATATAATTTCAGAATTGTTGAAATAATGGAATGGATGAATAAGTTTCATTACAAGGTAGGCATACAAACATGCTTAGAGCTAAAAAAAAAAAAAAAAACATGATCTAGAGTGCAGTTACCCTTTCACAAACATTATTTAGTTCACCTAAAATAACTGCCTAAATGCTACCGAAGTCAGTCTAGCTAACGTTGCATAGCCCAAAATTACATTGTGTATTTGGGTTGTGAGATAAAAAAAATCTATTCTACAAAACTTAGTCACAGCTTCATAAACAAAAACTTGGTTACAAGTCCATGTTACATTTTATTGGAACTGAGTGAGTTTTGCGCTCTTTGTGATAAAGAAGTGAACACAAAAATCTATGAAAAATAATAAACACACAGGGTCTTCCAAACCAACGGTCTCACTTTTGTGGTAACAGAAAAATGCAATATTATTAAAAGTACTTGTAACAGTACTCTGTATGGGCAAGTGCCCAAACCTGAGTACTTGATACTCTTACACGGTCTCAAAAAAAAAATGGTATCAATGCATCCCAAGACATAACACTTCCTCATTGTGTGCTCTCACTCCAGCTGACATACAATTTAACATGAATGGCATTCTTGAAAGAATGATGTCCCTTTCACCTGTGCGGTATTAACGCAGTCCATTTCACGTCCTCTCTGCGCTTTTCCATCACTCAAATGGAGAAGCGCACACCTCATCAACATTTAGTGGCCTAGAACGTTAGCAAGAAGCCACTGACCATCTCCTCTCATTGCCTATTTTTTTAAATGGTTAAATTGTTACCATCATTAGTTTTATATGTGTGCTGGAATAGAACGCTGGAACAAAGCAAGAAAAAGGAAAGAATGTTAATAATTCAGGCTCACTATACAATGACTGACCAATAAAGACCAATGTATGCATAGTAAACCCCGGCAGATAGGGGGCCTACTAATAAATACTTTCCGTCTTCCCGACTGAAGTAATGACCATGTCTTGCAATCGTGGTGTTTGACAGTGGAGGTGTTCGGTTCTCTGAAGAGGACGAAACATGCCAGCGAGCGGACCCAGAAATGAGGTGAGAAAGGCACATCTCTGTAACTAGGGCACAGTAAGGGAAGAAGAGCAGGATCCTGAGCGGCTCTCTGGAAGCGTTGCGCTCGCAAACGCAGACGCCTAAGTCTCAAAGTCGTGGCGCGCTCCGGAAGCGCGGAGAAAAGACCCGGCTAATTAAGAGGGAGAGTTCTGAGCCCTCTCTCCCAATCCTCCCGCCTTGGGAATCCCGGCCCTCCTCCCCGAACGGGAAACGTTCTTCCGCACGGCAACTTCAACGGCGCTCATAACAGGCTCCCGGAATCCTTTAAGCGCCCGTTCCTCTTTATGCCTTTCATGTTATCTGATGCCGCTCGCGAGCGCCGCCGTAACGTCCGCGCGACTCCCTCGGGCATCCCGAAGAGGTTGCCGGAACGCGGGGGTCTTTTGTTAAAGCACCATGTCGCTTTTCTCTCCCCTCTTATCAAACGCGGGCCTTGCTCTGAGCCTCCAGCTGCTTTGCTGCGGATTCTAATACGGGGCGACTTGAATAGACGGCCCTGTACAAAAATAAAAACGTGTCTTTTTCCCAAGCTGTCATATTGTAAGTTTAAGTGATGCACCGGCACTTTCAGAGAGTGGAGATTTCTACAAACCAAAACCAAAGGCAGGTAATCTAAGGAGAGGTCTAATAAAGCCATGGGAACCCATTGTATTAGGTCTCAATTGAACAATTTCCCACCAGACAGGGCTTTTTGTCGTTTAAATTATCATTACATGATCAGCTCACTTATGAGGAGTCATGTCATTGAAATTGTATTATTATCCAAAATGCTTGTACAAGTTCGGCATCAATTTAAATAACAACTCGCTGGCGTTTCAGCTTTCTGTGCACGTGCGTGCGGAGATGCTGAAAGTCTCATATTGAAAATGCATATTTAATTTTGCGGGATAGGACATGCACAGCGTTTTAGGGTTTAATCAACTGTGAAATTAACCACAAGGAAAACATAACAATAGGCTATATACATATAATACAATAACACAATTTGGCATAACATTTTATGGCATTTCTGCATTTCGGGATGCAGGACCTTGGGACAGAGCAGCGGAGTATCTTCTCCAGCAGAAACGGCGACACACATTGTGCCGCAACTAGCTCTTTCACACACATGAGCGGCTCTTGAACTGTTAGACTACTGTAACAAAGTATACTTTTCGGCTTGAAGTGATCACGTATAATTTAATTTGAGTTAAACTGCATTTCAGGGCAGGGCCAAATGCAGCAACCTGCACTGGACTACTCCAAACTTACTAGAGGGCTCTGCTATTCCAGCTATAATACCAGCCGTTCAAATCCGTGAACTGCCGTGGCAGCTGGTGGCGTGTGACCGTTGCCCTTGGAGACGGTGCCCGTCAGTGAGCCGTGCTCCGCAGCGCAGGAAGGTCACCGGGGACGTTGAGGGCCCCCACAGGTTTGCAAGGATTCGCCGGGAGTGAGCAGCGGCATCTCCGAAAAGCGTCCACTAACGCATGTTGCCGTGCACGGTCCCTCGATTTTGGAAGACATGAAAAAAATTTTAAAACACACCATCAAGCTCTGGGCATCATGAGTGCATGTGTTCCCTCGTCCCCTTAGGAACAGGATCCATGGGGACGAGACTAATAATAATTTGACTTTTTTTTAAATTTTTTAATTTTAAACAGCACGTCCGGCACGTGCCGTCTGGCTCGCTGAGCAGGTGGGACTAGTGCGGCCTGCTCCAGTACGAGCGGGCTCTGCGCCAGGCAGTCGCCAAACCCAACGCTCGCTACCGCTCTCTTCTCCGCCAGATGGAGCTCCTCCCCCTTCGGTGTCGGGCTAGGAGAGCGGGCCGTGCCCCATCTCCCATGGTCCCGCGGACAGATGGCGGCACCAAAATGCTTGGTGACAAGGGGATACCAGGGGCCACACGGGGCCTAGACCAAGACCACCAGGTGGGTGAGGCACATACAACCGTCAGCTTTCCTCAGACTTTGGGTCAATGGGAGATAGGGGCATCAGACATAAAAAGACAGAGCAAAGGATTCTGGACTTGAAGGTACAGGTTCACATCCTACTGCCCTAGTCCTACTCATACATATAGAACCATAGATGTGACATATGTCATAGTTAGTGGCACAATTTTTGAGACCATACCCAGGTAAGATGGTGGCCACCATGGTTTTATATCTATGAGCCAATCATCAGCTATCTGGCTTCTGAGACCCGATTATGACATCGCAGTGGGTTAGAAAGTACATGACACTTTGCCACAGGTTCCTATTATAGCTGTACCCAGGTAAGATGGCTGTCAAATTGTTCCATTTCAGAATTCCAAATTACTATTAAATTACATGATATGTCATATCTATGGTTGTATATCTATGGTCCTACTACCTCTCAGGACAGGAATGTTACCCTTAATTTCCCCACTAAATATCCAGTTGCATAAAGGGCTTACAGAATGAAATTCCCCCTAAATGGATGCAACTCTATATTTAAGGCAAAAATCCAAATTATGGAGTACTTTTTACAAAGTAAACGAAAGATTGTTGTGTCTGGCCCCAGGTTCAAACTGGTGTCATTGAGCAGCTTGTGTAGGTAGCAATCCCCTTCCCCCAAAATGATAGAAGTTAATAAGAGTCAAGCTGTGCTCCACTGGAGCACGTCAGGCCAGCGCAAATGCATTCCGCGCACCGTTAGAAGATTGCATGAGATAGCTGCTGTTTGCGTGGTCGCAATGTTTTGCTGACCACCCTCGGCGTACTGACGCTCGCGCCATTGTGAGGGGCGGGATTTCCGTCACACGTGGCGGGATGGTTCTGGGCTCCGCGAACCGTGCCGTCTGTCGGCCCGCGGTCTAACAGCTCGCGGCAGTTTGTCATTTCCATCCGTTTTGGTGGATGGTCCGAACCCAGCGGAGTGAACGGCTGTGAGATAAGACCCATCTAAGAGTGGGGACAAGCACATGGGGAGTGGGCTGAGGGTAATGTAGGTTTATGCGTCAGTGTCACAGTGTGCGGTCATCTAAGAAATAACGAAGCTTGCTCACTAAACACACTGATCTTACTGCACCTGTTTCTTGTCCTATAAACAAGGCCTGAAATGGTGAAATGGTAAGTTAAAAGGTCTCATCTTCTTTTATTTGGGTCATCAAAAGAACTGAATGAGGAAAAGATAGCCACACATTCGTCTCTCTAAAAAGTTTATACGTAATGGAACTGAGAAATCACAAATGTTTCAGTGACAGCCTTTGTCAGGATTGACCGGTACCCGAAATGCTGGCAACTGCTCTAGTTCAGTACATATAATCTTCTGTTACACTGAACAGGTTGCCACTGTTTTCAAGACATTATATTCCAGTACATTTTATGTGACCAACGCCTGCAATGTGTAGAGGAGGAGAGTCCGTGGGCTATGGGGGTGGGTGAGTGGCGGGTTTCGGGGAGAGATTATTGATTGTAATCGTTGACGGGGGGGGGGGGGGGGTTGGGGTAGATTGCGATCGCGAACCAGGACACCTGTGGTTTTGGCCTATGTTACACTAAAAATATTTTCCAGGACAATTAATTGTTTTCCAGGACCTATAGTGAATTTTAACTTTTTCCCTGACTGGAAAACTGCATTAAAAAAAAGTCCAGGTTTTTCAGATTTTCTCTTTCCTTTGCTTATCCACATTCTGTTTGTATGCACCTCATCAATTTGAGTGCAAGTTCCTCTCTTTCATATCACAGGCACCGAGAACAGATTATATAACTTTATGTAGTTCTTAACATTTAAATCGTTTTTTTGTAACATTGTTTTTTGTAACATGCCATTTATTTCTTTATCACCACCGGTCAGTTGGAAAATGGCAGTAGGTTGAATTCAGATGCAGTTTTCATCATGGGAGAAATCCAAGTGACTTACCATGGAAAACAACTGAATGCCGCTGAATTCTTGTCAGGATTGCAGCCTGCAGCTAGGACAGTAAAAGCGACCCATTAATCTGAGGATATATCCACTTAGACAATGAAAGGCACTGTGCGCAATACCAATGATTCTTCTGTGTCTTCTTATTGTGTGTGTGTGTGTGTGTGTGTGTGTGTGTGTGTGTGTGTGTGTGTGTGTGTGTGTGTGTGTGTGTGTGTGTGTGTGTGTGTGTGTGTGTGTGTGTGTGTGTGTGTGTGTGTGTGTGTGTGTGTGTGTGTGTGTGTGTGTGTGTGTGTGTGTGTAAGCTGAGAGGATACCCTGACCCCCTCTATTCCCTTTGTAATAAATCCTAATGATTGCAGAGTAGAGCTGCCTGACTTCAGCTAGGCCTAAAACCACCATGACACACCACAAATAAATGTTCAAGGGAAATGATCACCAGCAAGTTGCGCAACGGTGCAATGCTGCTTATTTAATATCGCCAAAGAGCCATAATGAAAAAGATGGTAAGCAAAACACAAACCAAAGAAAAATGTGTACGGTTAAGTGCAAAATCGTGAGCGAGACATACATCAGCATAGATAAATCCTCACTGCGCGTATAACGCGCTAACGACGACTCTCTTCAATCCCTACCGTTCTGCATTCAAATCCCCTCACAGGGCCATGCAAATTCACACACAAAATAGGGGTCACATTTCATGAACAGCAGTGGAAATGTAAAAAAAAAAAAAAAGGACACGTGAAACCAAACGGCAGAGGAACAGCGTAAATGAAAACAACGTGTGAACCGCCACAAGATGAGCTCTGCGTTCCACTGGGATCGAATCTTCAAAAAGGAAAACCCGTCTCAAAGCGTTCACATTTCGGACAGTTTCCATGTGGTACCGAAATCCTCTCGCACTTTCCCTGTCAAACACCGGCAGCTCTGTGGCGTATCCCCCCCCCCCCCTTGCCGTTGTTTTGGGAGAAGGGCTGTTGTTTCTTCCAGGTCTTCCCACTGGAATAGCTGTACTCTCAGTCCTATGACCCCCCCCCCCTTCCCCTCCTCCTCCAAAGCTCCCCAGCAGGCGTGATGTCCTAGCATGTTCCGCTCTGTGGGCCTACCTGCTGCGCGCTGCGCTTGCTCGTGACCAGGTTTGCGAGGAAGGGCTGCTCTCCCTTTCCCTGAGCAAGGCTCCTTATTCTGCTTGAGGGGAAGACAACACTGACGACGTGCATTTCTTCCCTCCACATTTTGCTCATAGTCTTCAGATATTAGCCTTCACAAGCTGCACTTTGCTTCATCCACTAAACCAGTTTAATATCTGCAAGATTTCCTCACCACTACAACCACAATAACTTAAATTAATTTTTTTTCTCATATCTCACAAATCTCAAATCTCAATATTTCTCAAATCTCACAAATCTCTTAAGCATGAAAGAATACTGTACCCAATATAATGGCTGATATACATCTTATTTTGTATAATGTACAATACAGCATACAATCAGTCGGCACACACATTATTTGCATAAAACACGGTAAAAAAAAAAAAACCTTATAAAACTTTGCCTGCAACAAACACTTCCCCAAAGCACGTGACTTTCTTTTATTTGCTTGAACAACAGGTTTGCAGCTTTTTAATCATGAGACACAGAACGCTGCGTTCGGTTAGAGCAAAAATCAGAAAGATGGAAGACACAGGAACTCAACTGGGGAATAAACGCCGTCAGCACGTTTCGGCCTTGCGCTCAAAAAGAGGGTTCCCCTCACCCGGCACCGTACGGAAGACCGCGCGCGCTGAACACAACAGCGGACCTATACGCAGACGCCATGGAGGAAACTCAATATCAGTGGGATTCTTCCTGGAGGTCAAATGAACTAAACCGTAAATTAATGAGGCAGAAACTCTCTTTTTTTTTTTGTGTGGCTGTACTGTCGGAGCCCTGCTGGGACACATGAACATGCCCTTTTCGGGGGGCGTCTGTACTAGTAATCAGGATATCCGACTGCCACTCACGCCTCGCTGCATCCCGCCCTCACTGACTTCACACAGGTTAAACATTTGTCTCATTTGATCTGTAGAGAGCCTCACTTTGAGAGGCTCATCACACCTAATGATTTGAAGAGGAGTGCTCGGGACAAACTTCACTGTAGCATTACATGAGCATGCGGGCGAAGCAACACATACGCACGCGACATGTCCGATCCCATGCAAACAATTTGGTACAGGCCCTCAATCAACTTTGCCAACAGCACAGCAGACTGACATTAATTCCTATGTTCCTGTAGTGGCTCCTGGGTGTATGCATATTCTCTGAAGATCATTTAAATATATAATGCCTATAGGATGTGAATGGCTCACTGAAGACTGCATTGCACTTTTCAGGACTTCTCTAAAGTGTAGGAGAAAAAGCTGTGGGCGGAAATGCAACATCTTTCTGGATGACTGACAGAGCATACAAATGTAACGGGGCCATGCCTCCACCCACCCTTATTTTTACCCTCCACCCCTTTTTCAGAGTTACATCCATTTTAAAGGCTACATAGCCTAATATCACCAGCAAAAAAATAAACTTGATGTGAAAACAATTACATGTTATGCAACCTGTAAATTAATTTTAAGTGTTAGTAGACTAACATTACTTATGTCTTCACCAGCCAGAAAGCTTGAGGCAGGGCCAATACAATAGCAAGAGGACTAAACATATGGGAACGTCAGGCGTTTTGCTGTTTTTCACCCGTCTCAGCCTGGTGAAAAACAGCAAAACCCTGGTAATGACAGTCATTCAAATACGCGTTCGCAAGGTGAGCTCCCAACAAGGGAGAAGGCCAGAGGCGAACATTTACAAGTCTCCAAACTTTTTTAAATGAACTAACGCAGCAATATACGTCTTCCCAGAGAGGGAAAATCAGGCGTGGTTCCTCGCATCTGTCACAATGGTCTGTTCAATGGGTTTACTACTGGAGCTCCCGCCGACTACAGTATCAGTTGCTGTTTAGCTGCCGGGTTTTATGCGGCTAAGACACAGGGCAGAAAACATCATAACGCCTGTCCATCACAGTCAGCTAAACATGCTCTACAGTTGTACCGTACACCTTAATTTACGAGGATGTGTTACAGTTGTAGCCAGTTTTACTATTGTGACATGAATGTTCGTTGCTGCATTTTAGCTTTTTTTGACATCACACGTTGTTCAAAAACACATAAGAAAGTGATATCAGGTAAAGTCTGTCAACAATCAAATTTGTTTCAGCAATGTTAAAGTGCTTTCCTAAACTGTCACGAAACTGCGTGCGTGCATCACATCATGCCTTCTGTCGTTTCACAAAACACGTAAAACTCAACGACACGTAAAACTCAACGGTTAACCCAAACTCAAATTCACTTTTCCCTTCTGCGCATGGAAATGGCAAAATTCGTTAACTGTTTCGTTAACTATGCAAGTCGCATGCCAAGTTACAGAGGTGGAATCCAGGGGGACAAAGTAAAAGTCCTACCCAGGATTTTGCTCCAATCACCTGGGTTTGCTAATTAACATAATTCTTCAGCGAGGAGGTACAACTAATTAGTGAAATCAGCTGGCTGAGTCTATGGGTGGAAGAAACACATGGTACGACTTTTACTTTATGTCCCCTGGATTTCCACCTCTGCCAAGTTAGCAAACTTGCTTGCAAAAACAGACAGACAGGTAACATATTCCTGGTAACAGATAACCATTCGCTAGCTAGCTCGTTAGCAACAACAATATTACCCATCATAGCTAGCTACCCTAATCTAGACAAACGAGTATCTTAAGTTATATTTGTTGATTTTCCTGCGAATCAAAGTCAACAGAGCTTTTCCAACATATCTCACCGTTATCGCAATGATATTTCATTTTAAACAGCAAGCAATAACGTTAGTTTAACTAACTTAACCTTAGTTGACAACAAGAACGATGCGTGTGCATGAGCAACACGAACCAACACTAGCTACTTCCATTGCGTTATTTCTTAAAGGTTAACCGTCACTTCTGTCTTCACACTGGTATCTCCCAGCAGCAAACATCCAGCTGCTGGTTAGGTTCCCAAATCCCAATCCTAGTGTGGGCTGTTTCGCGATAGCTAGCCTGAATAACAGGCTTGGACACTCTTTTAATAAACGGGCTAGTTTGCTAACAGCAGTCATTTTCAAACAACTAGCTAGCTAGCTAACGTTAAGTGAGCGAGGTTGATCGTGCAGTGTAACTGAACGTTAATCTTACTCGATCAGGGTAAAAGTTCAGGTTTAAGCCAAGTCTAATGTTAATAAAACAGGCTATTTTTATTATTTAGAACTGAAAGAAAGATCAGCACATAGCTAGTAAGCTAACCAGCAACCACATAATGACAGTTTATAAGATAACGTCAGCTACCAAGGTTTAACTTCACGTTAAAACGAGCTAATCGAGGTTAGCAAGCTATCCAACATTATGATTTAGGAGCTCCATCACTGAAAGCGTTATCTTGCTGCCTAATTTTGTTAAGCTAACGTTAAGTCGCTAATGTCAACTCAATAGCACTGATGTTAACCATATCTAGATACCCAACAATCTAGAATTAGGTACCTTGCCGGTGTCAATCTACGTAGCTAGCTACCCATGGTTCGCCTCCACATTTTTGCAGAAAATAGTTCATGTTGTATTTAACAGCGTTGCCCATTCTGTTGCCATCTCGCTAGTGGAAGCGAGCTACGTTTCTCTTTTGCACACTGCTGACAACTGACAATAACAACTTTCTCAGCCAACCCAGCACTCTGTCGCTATCGCTACATTATCAGCTCCTCGCCTATCCACTGCAGTTACTCCTCTGGCCGCTCCGCGATTCATGCACTTTCTTCACTATCGCGATCCCCCCCCCCCCCCCCATAAATAAAACTTACTTTTCCCGGGCTTGGTTGTCGGACGGTACGTTGTTACTCTTGCCTTTGGCGTACATGCTTGCAGAGAGCTCCGATTGTCACGCACCTGTCAACCCATCACAGCCTCCCCGAGCACAACCCCGTCACCATGGCGACACAAGGAGCGTCGCTTCCCATTGGTGTCTCGCCGTTAGAACGCGCCCATTTTCCGTGGAAACCGCCGTGACTGGCGGGTAGTAAGCTCCGCCCTTTTCCAAACAAGAACCCCCCCTCCTCCTCCTACTGTCTCCTATCTCTCTCATTCCGCCCGCCTTTAGCTGAGCTTGTTGGGAACGCGCGCCGCCTGCGATCTCTCCCCGAACACACACAGACACACACAGACACACACGCACGCAGACACACTCACACTCACACACACACACACACACACACACACACACCCTCCCTCTTTTCTCCCTCGCTACTCCCCCCTCCTAGCTCGAAGGGCAATTTGAAACCGTCTGAGGAGGATTTTAAACAACTGGCTGTTCCTTTTATAGACAATCACACCCTCTACAGACAGGCAACCATGTGCTCGGTCAGCTAGCAAACACGGAGTGGATTTATGTGTAGGAAGATGTTTAACTTGAAAAGCTACAGTGAGACAAGGAAAAGAATTAGCCTGCATCTGGACACTGTAAAATGCATGTCAGGTATATCACAAAGGTGTATAAGCACACAACTAAGAAAGATAATAAAGTAGTGAAATAGCTTTGTCACGCATAGTTTTGAAGGAGTGGAGGTTAGGCTCGATCGGCACTTATTTTCACGGATATTTGGGTATGTTCACGCAAACTACACAGAGGCCAACATGTTCCCCTGCCTCCAGCTATATCTATGTCTCTTTGCTCATCGCCTGTTAATCCCAGCAACATGCACGTTTTCTGTAAACACCATCACAGAAACATCAGATGTTTCACATAATGCTGGTCTTTGGTTGTATGTTACCAAGGTGCACATGAAACAAGCTATTGTGCTTCTAAAACATATTATATCAAGCATGAGTTGAGCACAGGACTAGTCCATATCTAAGATGCAAGACCATTTAATGCAGAAGAAACTAATTAAACAAAACTACAAACTCCAATTCCAAAAAAGTTGGGACAGTATGTAAAATGCATATAAAAGCAGAAAGCAGTGATTTGTAAATTCTATTTTACATATATTTAATTAAAAACAGTACAAAGAAAATATATTTAATGTTGTACCTTATCAACTTTATTGATTTTTGTAAATATACGCTAATTCCAAATTTGATGCCTGCAACACATTCTAAAAAAGTTGGGACAGGGGCAAAAAAAAAGGGAAGTTTAAAAAGACACCTGTTTGGAACATTCCACATGTTAACAGGTGATGCTATCATGACTGGGTATAAAAGGATACCAAAAGACTCTTGATATCTTATTTTCAGGTACTCTTACAAGCGATACTATAACCTCTTTGCATTTGATGGATCTCTATGGGAATTGGGAGGTGGGACTAGATTAAGATGTAAATTACAAGGGAATAATATGGAACCCATTGTTGGCTAAATGGCTGTAAATCATCAAGGGTCTGAGGTATCAAACAAGCCTCAAACCATCACCCTGCTGACAGATATGCAATAGATATGGATGGATCACTTTAAGGGTTGTTTCTCCTGACTCAATTTCCTATTGAGCTCTATGGAAAAATAAATCAGGATAAACAACTCTTCAAGTGATCCATACATATCTACTGCGTATCTGGCAGCAGAGTGATTGTTTGAGGCTCATTTGATTTAGCCAACCATGGGTTCCATACTATCCCAGTGTAATTTACAGCTTAATCTAGTCCTACCCCCAAATTCCCATAGAGATCCATTAAAATGCAGAGAAGTTATAGTATCGCTTGTAAGAGTACCTGGAAATAAGATATCAAGAGTCTTTTGATATCCTTTTATACCCAGTCACGATAGCAATACCTGTTTACATTCAACTGCACCTTTGTATGTGTAGGGCCACTGCAATTTAGCAAATGTGCAATATCCTGAAGTGCAATATTGCAGCTGCTAAAGAGTTTTTATTTATTTTTATCGTATTGTTTTACAGCTTACAGTAAATATATACATTTTTAGACTTTTATATTTATATGCACCATCAAGGATTATCACTCAATTTTGTTGTACTCTGTGCAATGACAATAAAGGTATTCAGTTCAATTCAATACCTGTGGAATGTTACAAACAGGTGTTTTTTGAACTTCCCAGTCTTTTTTTTTTGTTGCCCCTGTCCCAACTTTTTTGGAACGTGTTGCAGCATCAGATTCGGAATTAGCATATATTTACAAAATTCAATAAAGTTGATAAGGTAAAACATTACATATCTTTTCTTTGTATTGTTTTCAATTAAATATATGTAAAACAGAATTGACAAATCACTGCTTTCTGCTTTTACATGCATTTTACATACTGTCCCAACCTTTTTGGAATTGGGGTTTGTATAAAAACAGCCAAAAGTTCCTGTCTTACAGGAATAAGCAAAAGTTTCCATTAATTTTTACATAAAACTGAATGCAACCTACTTGGAATAGATTCCCTTAGTGCTAATGTTCGTGTTAATGCTATGTTGTTTTGAGGTCTTTCAGGGAATGAGTAACATTGGAATGAGTACCCAAAGGTCCAATCAATCACCATCACAATTTCTGATGACTTTAGTGATAGGCATGTGTTTTGGATTGGGTACAGTTTTGGGTACAGTTTTGGGTACAGTTTTTGCAACAGCATCAAGGGATGGGGTGACAATCCTCCTTTCCCCTAATTATTTTGATGAAAGCAGTTGAATAAATCACTGATGTTCCCGTTAGTGAATGGAATTACTGCTATATGCAAGATGATGCAATAACAATTTGAAAATCATTAAGATTAGAAGGTCCAAGTGTTGAAGGCATCACACATTTAGGGTAGAGGTCAAAGCAAGACAAATAAATCAAGATGTAATGATACATTAAGGCTTTAGGACAGGCTACAGGGCTGTTTGTACATGACAGCTGATAGTACTTTGTGTTAATACATTCGGGAGTTACAGTCGACTGGCAGACACGTGTTGATATCACACTGAGCAGACTTACGAAAGGGGAAAGGCCAATTCCCTGTCTTATGCAAGGATAGTAAAATAGGGATAACATGGTCGTATGTAACCTGACACATAGAAAAAAAGTAACAAAAATATCCAGCAATCACTGTTAGCGTTGTTCTATTGATTGTTATGAACATACCCTGTGATTGGTGGAGCTCCTCTTTGTATTTTTTTTCTATGTGTTAGGTAATAGCACAACCATCTTATGCCTATTTTATCATCCCTGATCTTACATACGGTGCAACACTATAAAAACTAAACATGGTGTTCACAAATGTAAACCCAGGTGTTTCCTAAGCTTCATCACACACAGTTGCTCTTATCATATTAAAGCTAGATACAAACATCCACTGGTTGGAGCCAAGGAGGTTTACAAGATAAACTTTATAAATCTTGTAAATATCCTTGTTGAAACCATGTGCTGTACAAATGTAGCCTAAGCTCTTTGCCCTCAATCTACACAAACCCAAAGAACAAAAGGGTCTAATACCAAATAAACTTTAATTTGATGAAACAGCTGTACTCTGCATTACTGGGAACACTACAAATCTCCAGCCAGTGGCATGGAGCTCCTAGGTTTGTGTACTGTACATGGAAACCTGGCAAGAGTGATCACAGTGCCTGCTCAGAAAAGCTCCGGGGATTCTCACACAAAGCTGGTTAATAGCCTCAAACTGGAATACTGTAGCTGCAATCCATCAGCATTGACTTCTTCTTACAGTGCGCTGGTACTGTACTCCCCGGTGTGCCTGCAGCTCTCTCTCCAACATGGTGTCATGTCACCATTGATCAAACAAAGGAGGACATGAAGTGTAGCATGTGACAGCAGGTGACATATGAACCTTGCTAGTTCATTTGAGGCCATGAGCTGCCTTGCGCTGGGCTTGTACAGTTCCCGGATGACGACAGGCTCTAGAAGTTAAACACGTTGAGGAATTCCCGTGCCTTAGGTGTACAATTCATTCTGCTTTTGGGCCTTGAACAGCCACTCAGGGCTCCATTTTGGGGGAACCATTAAAGTACTTTTACTACGCTTGATAATTCCCTCAAGCATCAAGCAATCAGAAGTCAACCAAGCTCTTTTAATTGAAAAATATAACTTTGTACTTTACAGAGTTCTCCTTCCCCTGAGCGCAATTAACACGTGTGTGTTTATGGAGCACCTAGGGCTATCCCCTGAATTTGCTGAGCTATCATTTGGCACATGTACTTAACCAGGGCTTGAAGTTAATATAAGGCTTTTCTGGAAAAGTCGATAAATACCTGATGAACAGGCGGCCAGGTGCATATCTAGCTAAAGCACTAGGCTTTGATTCAGGAATTCTGACTTTGGGGATGTGGCAGCCCCACAGGGCAGCATCATAATTCCTGCAGAGGAAGGGCTTCAGTGTAGGGTGTTGTACCAAAGGTCAGGCATGTAGCTGCAATTGGGGATTCTAAATTGGAAGGAGAAAATACATTCAATGAAAATATTTACCGGAGCGACAGTGGTTACGCCGGACTACCAATCACACGGAAGTGTACGCCCATTACAGGGCCGATTTATGAACCTGGAGCTGCCTTCCACAGGATGACAGCCCGAACATTTTCCATGAGTATCATTTCCTCACAGAGCCATTCAGGGAACCTGAAACATCACGTTGCACCAGCATGTCCTTGTTAGCATTCATGCTGGCCACTGGCCGAAGGTCTGCTGTGTGCTGACCTTGGACTGGCCCAGCAGTGGCTAAAGCTCCACTGCATGGTAACTCAGGTAGGTTGTCATACAGTATAGCAGGAAGGGGTCCATCAGACCCAGGCACTGCGGATCCGTTCCGTCACTCCGCATATGGGAAGTCGTCCATCAATGCAGCGGGTTGTTGTGGGGCAGTGAAATCACTGAAGCAGGGGGAAAAGATAGGACAGTTCCAGCAGAACGGGATAGAGTGAGGTTTTTAAAATGCTGCACTTGTGGCCAAAATAGAAATTTGAAAAAAAAAGTAAGAACGTAAATGGGAGATTTGTAGATATTTACTGATATTCATTCATGCTGTTTATTATCCTACTCTACTATATATATCTGTGGTACAGCTTTTATTTTGCCATCATCAATTTGTTGATAGCGAAGTCACAATACTCTGAAACAGTAGTTTGCATTGAAATTATCTTTATTTTTTTGCCACCAATAAAATATGTAAAAACATTAAATAAATGAATCTAAATTTTATTTATTTTTTTGTTGGGGGGGTGGGGGCTGAATACAGTAATAAGATACAGTAGCATCTACCCTCCAATTCTAGCATTAAAGAAAAACCTGTGGTTTGGCCTCCTTTCCAAAAGGAATAATAACAAAGATTGACATTTTCCAGATGATTTTGATTTTTGAAGATTTCGCTTTTTTTTCACACTGATTATATAATATGTTAAGTGCAGGCAAAACACTTTTTGGAAAGTCCTCGGTCGAAAAAGATGGGCAACAGGTTCAAACAGTAGCAACAGCGATAATACTCACAGCAGAGAGCAAGTTAACAGTGAAAAAGAGCATTAGATTAAGAAAGCCGTGTACTTTAACCTTTATTTGCTGATTGCCCTTGCTTTTGCTGTAATAAATTCCTTGTTAGAACAAGGATAGGAGACAGGTTCTTACAATGGGGGCCACTGGACTCCCCAAGTGTTGTG
Source organism: Synaphobranchus kaupii (assembly GCA_029718625.1). NCBI lineage: Eukaryota > Metazoa > Chordata > Actinopteri > Anguilliformes > Synaphobranchidae > Synaphobranchus > Synaphobranchus kaupii. The sequence goes on from CM056392.1 coordinate 32,609,289, forward strand.
AAAGGGATCAAAATCTCAGCCCATAAACCAAGTTCACAGTTATTAGTTTTAGTACACCAATTTCAGTTCAGAGCCAATGCTTTGATCTGACTTACTACAATATTTCCTCTCAATGCTGGATCAAAGGAACACAATCCGAACAAAAAGAAGAGCTTAATCAAACGTGGTCACCAGGCAAGATAAAGCAGCACTCCCCTGGACCAGCCCTGGGAGACACAAATATATTACGTGGTGTAACATAGTGCCATGGCACTTTGCGTTCCCTAGACAATTTGCCCTTAGTTAACATGACATCCTATACCAGTCAACGGTGTTTCCCACACCACTCCTTCTGTGACTTTTCTCCTCATTGCTCATTCTCCCATCTTAGTTTTTCCATGTCAACTTGAATCCCAGAGTCAGTTTCAAGCAAAGCAAAAACATAATTTGACCCAAAACCACATTTAAAAAAAAAAAATCACCAAACCCTTTTCTGATGGTTTCTTGCTGTTATATCTCACTTTTTGTTCTCAAGAGTCGAGTCCTTGTATAATTATTTTTCCTCAAAGTGTCTTTGAGCTCCTTCTGTCTTTACTTATCTCTTCATTTTGTATCCTTTTTATTTTATTCTATACCTTTTTCCCCACATGTTGTAGCTGCAGGACAGGTAACCTGCTGAAAAGGCCCATCCTTCATTCTGGATCATCTCAGGTTTTTATTTTTTTTTTTTTTAACTGAAATGGGCCAGAATGTTTGTAGATTTATGCTATTTAGTTTGTTCACTGGACTCTTTTAAACAGAAGACCAACCAGTGAGCCGTTCTAAAGCGGTAACTCTGAAACCGGTTCCATAAAACGCCAGTGATCGCAAGCAGCAAGGTGGTATCACCCGTCTACTCGTCACATAGCGACGCTTCTGCCCAAGCGTCGCTCCTCCCCCAAAAGGTAGCCTTTTGCGTCGTATAGGCTATTGATGTAGCCTTTTGCGTTGTATATCGACGGTTGTGGTCACATAACTTTTCTTTGGTTGTGGCACTTCAATATTATGCTTTTTTTTCTTCATCCGGTAGAGAGTTACGTGAACTCCTGTGGTCGGGCTTGCCCAATGCCGGAGTGGCTAATCGGGAGAATCGGGAAGAATCCCGGTGGGCCGCTGGTTTTTGGGCTGGTGGCGAGGATCGGTAAACACAATAATTGTATTTAGATCATATAAGCTACTGGCTGCAGTGTGGGCCGCATGAGTTCTCTCACACGGCCCCCTGTCTCACACGAAAACGCACGAAAAGCAACCACGGCCCACACCAGAAACTTGGATGCTGATAGGGGGGATGGGAGTGGCCCCTTCCAAATTCCATAATTGGTTGAACCCAAGTTTGTTTTAGATTATGATTGATCACCTGATGTAATTAGTTTAGTTTACGAGTTTGTGCCAGACGAAGATGCTAAAATTGAGAATGAAATAAGAAAAGGAGGAGCAGAAAAGGCTAGGATAAAAAAAGAATGGCACTGGAAGAAGAAGCGGCCAAATGTGCCAAAGTAACCGACGTATTTCGAACAAAAACGCAAACGCAGCTGATGATGAGAAAGGTAGCCTAGTGTATAGTGTTAAGATGTCATAGGCGTGTAAAGCACAATATCATTGCATGCAAACCACAATTAAAGTTTATTGTCAAGGAATTTTAAAGCATGACTGGCGTATTTACGAATAACTGCTTTCATAAATGCAAAATGGTTATGGGATCATCTAATATGTGAAAGGCATTTTGCAATATAGTCTCTAAGCAGCCAGGATTATTTTATTTTTTTAGCGGGGGGTAATTGTGTTGGAAATTATTATTATTGTTTATTATTATTATTAGGCCATGAAATGTATTATAATAATAAGTAAATTATTAAGTAACACTGTTTTAGATGTAGCAAACTTAGCTAACATAGCCTACTTGCTGTATCTTGCTGTCGCTTCTTGTTGGTTTTGTTAGCTAATGTTATTAACTTTTTATTTATTTGACGTCTAATGTCACCCTTCAACCGTGAGGTAACGTTAGCTAGCTAGCAAAAGTTAACAGACAAATGAAGTTAATTTAACTTGATAACTTCAAGATTTGGAGATTTAAATGTTACATTCAGAGAGCTAACGTTAGTTAATCGTCATGAATGGACGGTTTATATCTTTCTGGGCATCTGCCAAGTTAGGAATGTTATTTACTAAATTAGAAAAACGATGACTAAAACAGCAATTAAAGGCTTTATGATAACGGTGACTTCTTAACGTTCAAAAACAATAGTTAACAGCAGTTTTTATTAATAGTCAGTGTTAACATTATTCCAGTGAGTCATGTGTACGTGATTCAATAACTATTTCATATTGAGGACACCTGATAAATATGGCTTTATTACTTTCCCAGACATTAAATACCGAAAGCTAGGACAATATGCTTTATTTGCACAGCATTAGCCAACTTATTGAAGTTGTACATTAGTATTAGGCCATGAAAGGTATTATTCTTTATTATTATTATTATTATTATTATTATTATTATGTTTTAAGTGACAGAGCAGAGTCTGCTGTTAGACCAAGTCATTGATGAGGCAGTGCCAGGACCAAGCCATGAGCCCAGAAGGATTGCTGCTGTGGACAGCACAGTTAGAGCTGTACCACAATGTATGCAAAAGTCTAAAAAGTCCAGACAATTAGTTCCAATATCACCACTATACATACCTATTTTACTAGTTATCTCTTGTATATATCTTATAATTGTTCTATATTTAAAAAAAAAAGGATAATAAAAAGTTTATCAAAAGAGCAAAAATGGTCTATTTTTCATTGTGGAACCCCCCCCGGTCCAAAGTGGGCTGCTCTGAGACATGAAACTCCCTGGCTGAAAATGAGTCCCACTCCGGCCCTGGGCTTGCCCAGTATCTTAACAGTTCGGGCATGAGCCCGAGTTACGTGAACAACTGTGAGGTTATGTTTAGGGGTTGGGGGTGGGGTACAGGAATCACAAACTCAAAAAAATCAACGTGCACACGGCGAAGACTGAGCGGGCATGCTCGCGGTCGGTTATCATGAGCAAAGCCTTCGCCATAGTAGGTTTCGTAAATTCGCGACCGAGTGCGTCAACATGCTGACGCAAAAGGCCTCCTTCTGCGTCCAAAGGATGACGCTGTAGGTTGCTGCCCAAGCGTCACTTTATGATGCCTTGGGAATGAGAACAGCCTGGCAAGCAGGGTGGTATCCGAACTTGGGGCCACAGAGGTGTCGACAAACAGAGGGGCCCGAGTCAGTCGATGGCAAAAGTGTCTTTCTCTGGTCCCAGTACATGGGCATTTTGATCAATCAGCTCAATGTCTGTCTGATGTGCCATTAACAGTCTCCAGAGCCCTTTTGCCCTCAAGCTGTAACTTTCACTAGACACACACAGAATTAACACACACAGAATTAAGCGCACAGTGCCCAAGTAATTACATTGTGTTAGAGGACCAAAAGCAACCCTCTGAGCCAGGTACTCTCGCCAACACGGCTTTTGGTCATTGATAGAAATCTTAACTGACATGGGTTTGAATGAGGGAAGCAGCTGACATTTGTAGCCGCAACAGCTTGTGCTGTGTCTCTGATGTTAAAATGAACGCTCTGGCCGCCGGTGTACTTTGAACACCAAGCGTTGCGTTCAAAAAGGAACATCTTCAAGAGCTTTGCAGACAATCTATTCATCTTATCAATGCCTTGATGTATTTATTTATATATGTATTTATTCATTGTACTTACACTGCTCTCATCAGGTGAATCCCATGTAATTACATTGCCACCGAAGGAGATGATTGGTAAATGGTCACAAAATGCTCCATGGCTGAGTCGGCCGTATCAATGTTATATTACTACAAGGACAATTCAGAACATTCAGGCCAGTATCATGTCCAACTGTGAAATGGCCTGTTTGGGCCAAACAGAGCAAGAACAAGAAACTGATGCACTTTTGTGTTTATGTTTCACTTGAACACGGTGCTGCTGGGTAGGCCAGGAGTGCTTTAGAGCTGAGAATAGTTTCCCCCACCACAGCCAGCTCTGAGTCTTTTTCACACCTGTGTGCTGTGTCTGACACGTCATTATATCACAAATGAAATAAATCATTTGAGGGCATTAATCATTTCAGGGAAGTTATTAATAATTGCACTTCTGTGCATAAAGCCAAGGCACATTGTTAATCACATTAATTGCAGACAGATCTGCCTGATTTACATTTAAAACACAAACAAGTACACAGCAACAAAGTTAGCTGCAATGTAGACAGAGGAAATGAGTTAGCCTCGATTGTTATCTTTTTTTTTTTTTTTAACCACTGGAGGTCCTTTACCTGACGATAAGAGCACTGTTTAGTGTGGCTTGTCGTATGTATAAATGGTACTAAAATGAAACCTGCTTCAAAATCTCAGAGCCACTGTCTCAATGTAATCTGTCTGTGGTCATCGAATTAAATGTCTAGACACTCAAGTGAGCAATGCTTATGCCAGTGCTTTCATTTAAATATTGAAATTAATGAGAATAAACTTTTATTTACTGCATCCCTAGTTGAAGTCTAGCCTACCAAACACCAGCGCATTGGGCAGGCAATGGCATTGTAATGTCATGACAGAGACAACAATGCACACCTATTACTAATAACATTGACAAGTCATTGTGTATAGTTTCAATTACAGATGTCAGTTTACGCTCAGCAATTAGCAGACAATTGTGTATTCAGACAAACAAACGGCTGGAGATTAATTGCAGCTGAGGTTTACATTAGCATTAGCTTCAGTAAATGATTAAGGAAGCAAGCATGATGGAGCTGAGAGAACATATAGCACTTTATCTCTGCTCCGTGTCAATTCTGATAGAGCCTTCCCTTTAACTCAACACACTAGTCGAAGCGCGCATTGCCCTATTATCCCTTGGACAAAGACAAACCCCTCCTGGCCCGCAGGCCGAAGATACTATAAAAAAAATCCAAATACTGCCAGGATGTTTAATTTATTTCTTCCTTCTTGATATTAAACTAATTAATATTTAAAAACAGTATGTACATGAAGGGTTGAAATACATGCAATGGAAAATCCGCATACTATAAGTGACAGGCTTTGTTGAGATACACACTAAAACTAATGTATTTTGATCTTAAGGGTCTATCACATTGTTAAACAGGAACCACGCTGAGCCACCTCAGGTAAGTTTACTGTCCTGGTTCTACAGCATATACATTCTGACTAAGACATGTCAGAATGTATATGCTTTGTGTCCCCTTCTCATCAAGGGGGGCACAATTATGTGCAGACTCATTAGTTACAGTATATATAATAAGATGGGATTCAAATAACTTGAGTGAGCACACAACAAATTAAATCCCATCAAGGAAGACGATCAGAAATGCAACGCATGGGGCTTGACAAAAGGAATAGTAAGCTTTGAATATTTCCTATCTATTACAGACCTCACAGTGAATGTTTACAGAATGGGAGAATTTTATTTATTTATTTATTTAGTTCTGTAAGGTCAAAATACAAGGCTTTCGGCCAAAATGTCTTTGAATCAGAACAAAAGGGTTGCGTGCGTTCCTCTCTTTCATTTCTGATCCTGCCATAGGTCTGACCTTTCATCCATTTTCAGATTCAGCTTTATTCTTCATACTCTGACTTGATCAATCCCCAGTTAAATTGTCCAAGCTGCTACACATTTGTTTTTGACAGGAAATATTTTATATTTTTCTTTCTCTCCCAGCACAATAGTGTTTTTTTTTCCGTTTCATTTAAATGAATTCCCTGGAAGATGTTATTTAATTCCCATGATACAGGTCTGGTTGAACTCTGGTTGAGCACTACACTATGACACTATTGAGATACACTATTAAAATACTGTTGCCAAAATTTTTCATATAGATTTATTCCGTACCCTGAAATAGCATCTGTTGATGATTTTTTTAAAAGTCAGATTGGGTGGGCTTTGTTGAAAATGTCATACAGGGTAACAATATGACAGGAGTAATTTACACTAAATGAGATGCTGTTTAGAAGAAAGAAATAGTCAAAGAAATCTGCAGAATTTTTTCTGGTTGCCTCCAAAAAATAAATAAATAAAAACATAAAATCTGTTGCCAAGACAACTCTCATAGTCAACAGGAAAATGTGTGTGTGTGTATAATGCCCTATTATCCTCAATACATTTGGGAGTATTGTGCAGATGATATTCCTTCAGTAGCTGCTGTTGCTGTTTGCATTTTTCTACTATCTATGGATGTTCTGTCTTAAACCACACCCCACTGTAGTTATTTATAATGAATCTGCCGTTTTAACTTCAATGATGGCATTAGACAGAACAAGTAATGCTGAACATGCTAGGGGTGTGCTCAAAATATCGATACAATATATCAAAGATGATACATGCATGAATGCAGTGACTGCCGTACCAATAGTTATTGTTTTTAAGTGAATTCCCTTGAAACGTTTTCATTTGTATTACAAATGAGGCGCTGGTGCACATTTTAAGTGTGGGGGAAAACAAAAAAAACATTGATAGAAATCTTAACTGTTTTCTTTGTTTGTATTGTGTGAGAGATCATTGAACTTAAAAGGCTTTTGTGTATTATTTTATTTGGTCTTGGTTAGCATTAGTTATAAGCTCACAGTTAACAACTGTTGTACTCAATTATACCTGATTTGGTTTTGAAATATTTACCTCCCCATATGTATCGGGATATGAATTGCATTGTGACCCCATGTCATGCACATTGTATAGTGACCCCCGTACTGGGATACACATTGTATCATGAGGCACCTGAAAATACTCAGTCCTACTGCAGAGAACAGACTGAGCTTAAATGACAGCAGAGACAGAACATTTATTGCTGAACACAGAGCTGAATGGCTTGTATTTCTCCAAGATAAACTTCTTCAAAGGAATCATCAGCCAAATGTTAAATCTTTATTGGTTTAAGACAACATGCCATGGTTTTTTTAAAGTGTTTGCGGTGTGACATGGGATTGTATAAGGATTGTGTTCAATTTATCCCCAAACTTACCTCTAGATGTCAATGTTTTAAAATAAACACTCAATATGTGGTACTTGCAAGTCATTTGCAGCCATTGACATCTGATATGACTGGTAGAATCTATCCATAAATCTTGGTAGGACTAAGTCATTTATTGTCTATGCTGAGCATCAAAATGTTATTAAGCACTTGGTGTATCTAAATTAAATACTGGAAATATTGCAGTACAAAAGTACTACCCATGACTGTGTCTTTGATAAATATATTTTTTTAAATCATAAATTATTGATTTAAACATTCCAATTAATGTGATTTCAAATGAAATGTTCTGCAAATAGCCTCATTTACATGCACGATGCACATTATAATGTAATTGACCTGGGCCAGCTATTTTGTGAAGAGTATCACAATTATTTCCTAAATATTTCAACTTCTGTTAGGGTGCTTACCACTTCCACCACTACTACTAGGCTGCTACTGCTGCTACTACTACTACTACTAATAATAATAATAATAATTTTTCTTTCTAAAATAAGTAGGAAGAAAAAAGTTCAACGGCTGTTTCAGACGTTTTTCTGTGGAGAACCCCACTACGCCTCCGACGGGTGAAGCGGTCCAGAACATTTACAACGTACTGAAAGAATGGCACGCTTCAGCTTCATCTCATGGTAGTTTCTTCACAACCACTGTGCCCTGCAGTCGCAGAACAAAACGACTGCTGGAGTAGTTTAAAAGGTCGTTCATCTACTCTGAGCAGCCAGTCTGTTCTTCCCCTACCAGATTCGGCCGCCTTGGAAAGACCTCTCTAGCTCCAGTAACTCCCCACGAAGGGCAACTTGAAACCGCCTGTACTGAATAGCTTTTGCTGTTCCGTTACCTCCCCTCCGCAAATAAAATCCCGGAAGTTACCCGGTGAGAAACAAGTTTTGCTGAGCCTTTATATGAACTTGAAACTAAGTCGTGTTGTTGGCCGATTCTCCCTGTCTGTGCGTGCATGCTGTGTCCGTAGCTGTATGTTCCAGGTTAGTTAGCTCCCTGTAATTAAGTAAGTGGTTAGTTAATGCTGATATTTCTGCAACGTAATCACGTTGTCAACCAGAACACTGGAGCAGTTTTGCAGGTAGCATTCACGTATGTATGTATGGTCAAAATAGAACACGCCGTATAGGCTACTGAACATGCGTATGATTTGCCATAGGCTAATATCAGAACAAGTGATTGATTGACAAAAACAATGTGCCTGTGCCCTTGGTGCTTGTCACTTGTCACTTGTCATTTTAATTGTTATACAGATAACTATCAGGCAGGTTAATGTATCTTCTTAATCATAGGTTTTAATACAAAACTAACACAATCTGTTGGGATGTCATTTAGTTTAGCCTTGCCTATCCACTGTTGATGTTGACTAGCACTTAGTCTGTGTAGGCTACATGGTTTGAGAATATACAGTAACTTTGTTAGGGTCAGGGGCAGGGTGTTTTGCTTTTACTTTGGTAGGAGGAAATCGTAAACCTTATGTAACTGTCATATAACGTTTTGTAATTAAGGCATCAAGTATTCTAAATATATGATACAATTCTTGCCTTCAAATTATTCCTGAAGTAACAGGCAGGTATTTGTTCAGATTTAGAGGATTGCATTTTGCAGGCATTGTAACATCAAACATCAGTGTTGTAAAACGGTTATTATAATGATTAGTTCCAAAGATTTTAGAGAGTATGGCTGTTTTAAAAGGCAGCAGGAACATCCCCCCATTAGCAGCTGAGGTTTTTCTGTTTACAAAAGGTCTGTAAAAATCACATATGCCATATACAAAACCTATGAAATAAATATGTGGTATAGCATATGCAAAATTAAATCAAATCAAATCAACATTTATAGCACATTTCACAACCAGTTGTCACAATACGCTTCACAGAAAAACCCAGCCTAAACCCCCCACAAGAGCAAGCCAAAGGCAACAGTGGCAAGGAAAAACTCCCTGGTGTAAATAGGAAGAAACCTTGGGAGGAACCAGATTCAAGGGGGTAATCCATCCTCCTCTGGTGGACTCAGGTGTCTAGGTCTTAATGACCAGCATGGTCAATACAGCCAATGTCCATGTTAATAGAATTAGCAGCAGCTAGATGACAGTCCAGACGTGGCAACAATTATGGTGGGGAACCGGGCAGCGATGGCGGGGGGAGCAGCGGGCTGCAGAGGTGGGGAGGGGTGGGGCAAGCGTCGACGGAGAGGAAGCCAGACAGCAGCGTTGAGGGAGTCCAGTTGACCACAAGTTTCGAGATGCGGGGCATAAGCCCCGTCGGCAGAATGTAGAAAAAGTTGGAGAGAGAAAAAAAAAACGTTAGGGAAAGTGTAACAGAGCAGCAGGAGCACCAACTGGGGATTGCACAGGAGTAATCTATAGCTGCATAGCTATGAAGACAGAGTTTGACAACCCATGCAGTCATGAGAGGGAAAACAATCCTACCCACCTATCAAGAGCAGGCCCAGGAAGATGGGGTCACAGCTGTTGACAGGTGACAGTAAGGAAAGGATGCCACCCCACATAACTCTATAGCTAAAGGCTTCTCTGGCCCTGTCTCCAGACTACAACTCATTATAGAGGTGCGTATTTAATCTACACTTAAATATTGAGACTGTGTCTGAAATAGTTCCCTAACATACATGGTACTCCCTATAAAAAATACATTGAGATTGTATAAGAATCGTATGTGTCAAATACCAATATATAATATAATACTAATAAAAATATGATTTTTATAAAACTGCAAGTAAAACAAATTTGCAAAGTGAGACTATGGCCATGAATACATCAGAATTTGACTGTATTAATCATAATTAATCACCAATGAAAAAGTTTTGGAATTCAGACATTTTTTGGAAACGTCCTACTGATGCATACGGTGTCTTATTGCTGCCCCACAGTAAAACAAATTCCCCCCAGTATATTGTTATAACAATATAACTTTATAGTTAAAACAATATCTTTTCTCGTTAAAACGATATCTTTTCTCATTAAAACAACATCTTTTCTCGTTAAAACTGGGCTCTATCTTACAACCGATGCTAAGCGGCGGTAACCCAAACGCAAGTGTCTTTGTTACTTTCAGACCGATGCAGTGGTCATTTTACCGTCCAGCACTCGAGTTGTTTAAATAGCAAGTGAACTTGTGCCCATAGCAAGAGAATACAGAGGCTAAATTCAGCCCATTTGAACCTTGTGCCTTACTTTGCTCACTTTGGTTTTTCTTGCGAGGAATAAGTCAGTCATGTAATCGCATAGTTCAGAGAATGTGGCACAACGCAATCGTTTGATATTTTATCGTTATAACCATAAAAGATAATTTTAACAAGAAAAATAGCTATATGGTTTTAATGAGAAAATATATAATTTTAATGATAAAATTATGGCTGGGTTCTAAATGGCTACCTATACACTTTATAGTGCACTAGGGGATTGGCTATTTTGATGGATTCTGAGTTCTCAATTGAGAATATTAAGAATTAGGATGTCCTACAAAACGGCTGATTCCTAAAATAGTGAACTTTAAAGTGTATAGGGAGCCATTCCGAACACAGCCTATATCGCTCTAACAATATACTGCAGGGATTTTTTTATTATTTTTTTTACTGCGTGGCAGAAATAAGGCATAATATATATTTCCAGTATAGGCTACCAATTCCAAAACATGACTGTAATTTGCTATCAGTTTTCTGAAAGGTTGGTAAAATAACATATATTTCCTGTATGAAGATGGAGAAGATGTTGGTGATTCTCTCTTGGTAGCTTTTTCTGAGTTGCTTGTAGTGATTTATTCAGTATCATGGTCAGAACCTCTGCACTGGCATTTGCATGAATAAACTGAGAAAGGGATACAAAAACTGAAACTAAGCTTCATGTGAAGAAGCCTAATGATATGGTTCAGGGTATGAAATTAACTTTTTCACCCACTGGCCAGAGTGGCTAGTGGATTCTAAAAAATCACCTGCCATTTTCAACAGTTTACCGGCCACGTTACCTTTTACAATATAATACAACCTGGTTGGTTACAGGCCAAAATGGCTGCTAGCGTAATATTTTTACCAGCCACAATCAAAAATTTACCAGCATTTGGCTAGTGGCTGGTGTTAATTTCACACCATGATATGATTGATTAACTTGTGCAATGTAAAAGTCTTCATGATGTGTATTCTACAGCTATAGACCTTTGGAATGTATACATTGTAATGAGGTTGTGCAGAGCATCCTGAATGGACAAATAAGAGCCGCAAATCCCTAGAGATCCTGAATCTCACAGAGATGTTCCCTGAATGTTTGTCTCACTGTCAGTGTAGCCACCTATTGATTGATTGCATCTGAATCTACTACACTACCCAAAATGCAACCCTCCTTTCCAATTCATATTTCCCCTTGTACAATTAAAAATATATATAGTATTCCTACTTTCGTAACATAATTTAACCCCTCTTTTAATCCCCTTTTGTTTAGAATATAATTTTTAATTCCTTTGAGGGAGTTGTTCACTGATCACATCACTCTGGACATTACCAGGTAAACCACAAAGGTTTGTTACTTTTTTCATAAATAGTCATGCATGTGACCTCTGGGATGTTACCAGGATTTTGTTTGTATTTGATTATGTCCATGTCACTAAATAAAAGAACAAACTTTCAGAATTAAAGGATAATATAAATGCACATTATTTCCAATATTTGAAAATATATTCCACATTTGTGAACATTACACATGCTTTTTCATGAAATAATTCAAAGTGAGTGCCTGGGCCTTCAGTGATGTTTGTCAGTCTGTTTCTGATCCAAGTAGCAGTACACATAACAGCTGTGTTGGTATATGCATGTTATACACATGGGAGATGGTATTACACACTCCTAACTAGATATGACTTTTTTTAAATAAAGGAAAAGGAAAGACATATTTAAAATGAAATAAATCACCAGCAGACTCAGAAGGTGACCTATGAAGCCCTCTAAGCTCACATGGTTGTTTTCTGCATGGCTTGCAGTGGCTATGGTACCATTGGAAGAGCATATCTGAAGCATCCCCATGTTAAAACTTTGGGTGTTTTCTGTGGTTTCCCCTTAAGTTGCGCAGAAAGAATATGCACGTTACAGCCATAGGTTGTGCAGGCAATGAGCACCACTTTGATTTGAATATTAAGTTCTGCATATTGGAAAGCTGTAGAGAAATCCCCTGAGATGACCTTTTTCACAGGGTACTTTCACTGTAGCAGTTTAAGAAGGTTAGCCTCGAGGTGAACCAAATTTTACTATTTGTTCCTATTTCGAGCCGTGTCCAGTGATTTACGAAGGCCTACTTTGTTGCTATACCCTAAAGAAGGCAGCTTTAAGTAGTGCCTAATGGTTTTGTCATTGCTTATGATTAAGATTTTGTAAGAATCAGCATTCTCATAAAAAAATTAAGATACAGTGTCTATAATTATAAAATGTACACTGTGTTGAAGGCAATTTTATTTTTATTTTTTTATTGATGATGGCCTTTTGCCCCCAGAGTCATAAATGTTTCTCTTGTGTTATTCCCAACCAATTGACTTGGATATGTCCAGTGTTTTATTGACTGAAAACAAAATTGAATATAAACATATCACTGCAACCCAGCCTGTTGATCTGACCTCTTTTTTACATTCAGAATGAGTGGTGCTTTAAGCAGGGAAATGCTGCTATAGTGCTCATTCATTGGCGTTTTCGGTGGCTAAAGCTATACTCAGCCGTGGCAGACCTTGAAAGATCTCTGTCATTTACAGGCACAGAAGAAATTGGTAACGTGTTCCATATGTAACACCGCTCCCTTTGTTCTAAAAGGAAACAGGATGAAAGTGTTTTCTTTAACCCTTTGACTGCGTTTGTCTCTTCACAGAAAAGAACCAACAAGTTAAGGGTTGTTTTTCTTGCTCAGTTTTTGGTCCTATAATGCTTTTCATTGAAGGCAATACAGTTGTACAGTATATGTTAATCAAATTTAGTGGAAGCTATCTTTGCAGAAAAAAAAGCACCATCGCCCCCACCCCCCTTTTCCAAAGAAAAATAATGAACTATAATAAATAATAATAATAAAAACTCGGACAGCAGTAAACACCCCTCCCCCCTTCCGCCAACAGATACTGCATTTGTTCTGTGCTTGCGCCATGTCAGGCGGCATGTTTAGGAGATTTATATTTAAGATGCGTGCCAAACGCTTCATGAACATTGTATCTGCATTTCTAGTGCTTTGTCTCATTAAAGTCTGAGCAATGATTATGTTTTTCAGTAGGCACAATTAACATCTATGAGCAAGCTGTCGTCCTTTAAAGTTTAAAGATTTAAAAGCAATTAACCGACTGTATAAGAACCTGGTAATTGCATGAACAAACTAAGGTTTAATAGGCTATTTAATACACAGTGCTTTACTTTCTACCCTACTATAATCACAGTTTAACAGGAGTGGGGCAAAACGTACATCAAATGTTAAGTACTGAATGCCAGAAAATATGGCAGGTGTTAGTCCCTTTATAGTGCCTTATACTTTGTTAGCACAGATGGCAATGAAGCATCCACCTGGATCGTTTATGCTTAATTAAGACTCTCAAGTGTTAATGCCTTCGAAGTGCTTGTGCGTGAGATAATGTTGATATACCCTAACTATTTAACTAAAGCCTCAGCTTTTGAATTACTCTTGACACAAACCTTTTTTTAATTTTATATTGCTTTATAAACGATGAGCTTGCAATGGGCCTGTATCTGTACAGAATAACTTTGTGTAGATTTGTTTTTATTCTTGGACCATAATAAGTAAAATTCTAGCTAATGAAGTAAAAAAAAATTAAAAGTGAACTTAAAAATCTATTAACAATTTTGGAGACAGACCATAGCACTTTATCTAAAAAAAATAAATAAAAACTTTAAACAGGCAGATCGCATCAGGTTTTTTCCGCTGCATTAGAAATATTAATAATAGTAAGAATAATAAATGATCAGTTCCCTCTACCAATACAGCCCTATTGTTTCCAAAGCAACAATTTCTTGGTGCAGTTGAGAGGAAGGGGAGTGCAGCGGTCTCAGAGTTAGATCTGTGAAAGTCCTCAGAATTCTGTCCAGGTTTTGAGCCAGTGAAATTTCTAATGATCGGAGTGCCTGCGAGCGTGGGGTGAATGTCAATGTGCGGCGCGTGGCTCGAATGCTGGGCAGCTAGATGAGGAGACGGGAGCAGGAGAGCTGCTCGCGAAGGCCCTGTCGAAAGGGGAGGGCGTAATGAGCGGCTCATCCAGTACCCAGTGAGAGAGAGAGAGAGAGTGTATTAAGATGGCCTTGCCTATACAGTATATATACTGTATACAGTGCATCCGGAAAGTATTCACAGCGCTTCACTTTTTCCACATTTTGTTCTGTTACAGCCTTATTCCAAAATTGATTAAATTCATTTCATTTTTCCCTCAAAATTCTACACACAACACCCCATAATGACAATGTGAAAAAAGTTTTTTTGAGATTTTTGCAAATTTATTAAAAATAAAAATAAAACATTTCTCATTTACATAAGTATTCATACCCTTTGCTTTAACGTATTTTTAAAGTATCATATTTCATATTTGGTCGCATATCCTTTACATGCTGTTACTTCCTGAAGTCTGTGACCATCAACATCAAAAAACTGTCGATATCTTATTTTCAGGTACTGTTACAAGCGATACTATAACCTCTCTGCATTTGAATTGAGCTCTATGGAAATTGGGGGGTGAGACTAGATTCAGCTGTAAATTACACTGGTACAGTATGGAACACATGGCTGGCTAAATGGCTGTAAGTTATCAAGGGTCTGAGCTATCAAACGAGCCCCAAACCATCACTCTGTTGCCAGATATGGAGTAGATGTGGATGGATCACTGCAAGGGTTATTTCTCCGGACTCATTTTCCTATAGAACTCTATGGGGAAAAAAGTCAGGAGAAACAACCCTTAAAGTGATCCATCCACATCTATTTAAATTTAAATTAAATTTTTTTAAATTTTAATTACATTTTTGTTTTGGAAAGGAATTCATACATAGGCATCAACTTCACTATTGGTATTTGTCTAAGAAAAAAAAAATCAAGCATTTAAGCATAAACCTTTAGATCAAAATGTCTCTAAGATAATGAGAAAGATACATTCAATCAACTGTGTCCAAACTTTTGACTGGTACTGTATATATATATATATATATATATATATATATATATATATATATATATATGAACAAAAGAAAAACAGATCTGTCAGTAACAGGATTTGATTTGTTTGAAAAGATATTGGTGAAACATGGGGAGTATACCACTCCTGGGCTTGTATCCGTCTCCCCTGGACACAGCATGAACAGGTGAAGCCAGTTTTCTGCGCTGCACAACTGTATAGATGGGATGTGTTTAAATTACTTATTTCTCTCACTTCCCACCACTGTCATACGTCAGTCCACGTGTGAAGTACCAGCATTATTTCTGTTTTTAAATCTAAGATGTGCATTATTTGCAGATTTGCTCTGATGTACTCTTTTACATAGTGTGGATTTTGGCCGATCTCAATCGTCTCCCGCAAATGTGAAATTCTGCGATGAGGAAGGGCTTTAATGGCAGATCGCCTTTAATTAGCATCAGCAGCTAAGACCAGTTGTTCCAGGGAGCTTGTCCAGGTTGCCCTGCCCAGCCTTGCTGGGGTGCCTATAAGAACTAACTGAAGGAGATGGAATTAAGGTGGAGTTGGCTCACGATACGAGGTGAGCCCAGGTGAGCAGACACTAAGGGTAGTCGGATCCGCATGGTCTTCGTCCTGGCAAGAGCAGGCCAGATGGTCACTAACATGTTCCGGTCATCTTTCAGCTAGTCATTCAATCAATTAATCAATCATACAATCGATCAGGCACAATGTATTTGCTAATGTACATTTTTTACAGTGAAGGTGCCACAAAGAGCTGGGAATTCAAAATCCAAAAGTTCTATAGGTTCTTTTAAAAAATATGTCACGCAAACCTGGAAAATGAGCAGGATTAGGCGGTGGTATAGTGGAGTTTAGTGGGTAGGATGTGAGGGATCCATCAGTGGGGTAAATTAACATTTCAAAAAATATATATTTTTATTTTGTTTCTGATTTTTTCCCAATTTAGTAGCAATTGAACCCATATTCTAATTCAATTCCCCCCGTGTAGCAACCGCTAGAGAATCGCCGCTACACAACCCCGTCAGCCGGTAGTAGGAAGGACTCCTCGTGCTCCTGACCGTGATTCCAACTCGCCCGGGGCCGTTCTGTGCGCAGCGACTCTCTCCGAGACCCTCCCCCCAGCCGTGAGCAGCTGTCAGTTGCCGCTCCCACAGGGCACCGGCCATGCTCGGATCAGGCAGGACCAGGGATCGAACCCCCGATCCTCGGGGCGCTGCACCACCGCGGTGCCCAGGTAAATTAACATTTTAACCTGACTGCTTGCTTAAAGGTTTCTTTCCCTCTGCCAGGTTTTTAACTTGACCGTGCACTTGCTGACAGTTCCCTCCTCCCTCGTGACATTAACTGAACCGTGCAGTCGGTCACTGGCAGTTCTGCTCCTCACAGGTGTCAGGACAGTGGGCCGCTGGGGCAGAGGGCTGCTACCTGGACAAGGGAAGGTTCCGGAAGTGCTGTGAGAACTTCATCCGCCGTGGTCACAAGCTTAATGGCGGGTGGAGCTGGGAGGACGTGACGGTTTGTGTTAGATGGGGGACTGCCCCTCGTTTGTTATACTCTGTTGTGTGCTCTTGTTATATTTCAGCTTCTATCAAAATGACTATAACATACTGTATGTTGGAATAAGTAAGTTTTTAACACTGTATTATCCTGATACATATATAAAGTATAAAAGGAAATATATGAATATTTAGGAAATGCTGTACATACTGTATAAATGTATAAGATCAAACAAGCCAAAAATTCTTATCTTAACTGTCAAAATAGTATTTTTCTGCAGAAGTCAGTTGGCAGTAAGTGTTTTTCCACCCAGGAAGAGTATGTTGTGTAACGCTGGGAAATCCACAAAGGACTGGGATGCCTTTGTGCCTGTTAAACCATCGCAAGTACCAAAGAAATGATGCACGATTCACAGAGCACCCGCAGTGGGTGCAATGCTCATTCATCTGCACAACCAGGGAAATAGCAACACTGTGCGCCTTCCGGGTCCTGCATATTTAAATATTGTATTTTAAATCTATGTTCTTAAATTTCAGTACCACAATGACTCATGTTTATGCAGATGGAGCTCAGTACAGGGCTTGTCTTCTTCACAAAGATGATGACCTTTTGCCGATCGCAATAAGTGTGGCTTTTTTAACCCTTGTGTTGCCCTCGGGTCAAAAATGAGCAGTGAATACCCCCTAAATTAAATTTTCAACAGCATGGAATTCAATGTCTTTTTCCTGGAGTGACCCTTCCACGCCCTTTTTTAAATGTATATGAAAGCGGTAAACCATCAAGGGACAAAGATAGTCTTTTTTAACCATGCAGTTATGAAATCAGAAGTCATAATCAAAGTAAGTGCCACACATCTATTACAGCAAAAAAAAAAAATCTATTATGCTTTGTGTTTTGTAGTAAAAATGAGTGGTGTATACATAATAAATGGAGACTGTCTGGACTGTGATGTTGTTTCTACATGAAAAATAAATTTAGGGTTTAAAATTCAATGAAGAAGCTTTATCACAAGGGGTCTGGTGAGGGTGGGTCATTTTTGACCCTTTGGACACAGGGTGCAATCATAATATGAAGACAGCACAAGGTTTAAGACCACTTGAAACCCGGCGGTGATGTGGCACGTCTATGTAAAATCCATGTAAGCCATGTAACATGTTGGGCATGCAAGAGAGTGGATCTTCCATACAAGGGTATCCCTCTTTGGGTTAACAGAGACAGAAATGATTCCTCATACAATGTGAGAATTGCTTGATGACAAAGATGACACTGAACATGCCCCATGTCATTTTTCCTCCGCTATTATTTATGTAGTCTATTTCATTGTATGAAAACAACGATTTAGACAACCCCAATGTTACTTTTCATAAAAATCACTCATTTGAAATAGTCCAATTCTGTGAATTCAGATAGCAAGTTGTTGCAAGAGATATTGAAGAGGCTATTCAACTAAACTCGTCTGTGGCTCAGTGGTTCCCTTATTTAGTCCTTATTGCTGTGCCATTATTTAAGATGAATCATTGTGAAAAATGCCAGGCAGATTTTCAATGAATGTTATTCAATCAGCGCTTTGCTCATCTTCGAAAAGCGGCGTGAGCAAAAGCTTTGTTTGTTTGTTTAACTTTGTGCATTTTCAGATAACTTCATACCAAGGCCCATTCTTGAGTTAAACGATAATTGCGCTCACGCAACTCTCAAAAGCAACTGAGAATGTGCCCAATAAATGTCTTATGGAGGCTGATCTAATGGCCGAAATGTCATGTTTTGTCACTAAAAACATGACGTGTTTTTGTTGTGAATCGCATTCGCAAACTATTTTGCCTTGATCGCACTGTTACTTGATATGCATCAATGCTTTCGTAAATCAGTTTTCAATGTGGCACAGATAGCATTCACAGCTATTGCGCAATAAGCAGCACAGACTGCGTTCTGTATTTCTTCCTAGTTGCTCTGCCCCCTGAGTGTTTGGGCTTAAGTATAATCACTTCACTAGCCTACATCTGCCATGTACTGCAGTACTGTCCAGCCAACCTGTCCCTGTGAGACATGCCTTGGAATGTATTTCAGTAAGTCTCCCCAAATCCCTCTGTAATATTTAACAGGAAATGGGGTGAGGGTGTGCAATCCATGCCAAGGGTCTTATCTTTGCAAGTCCATCTTTGAGAGACCCCCCCCCCCCCCGCTTCTGCCCAACAGCTGTCACGGTTTTGTAGGTTGCCGCCCCTCTTCTGCGGAGATTTCCTTTGCAACTTCAGGACGCCGTCCTTGCCGTGTTTTTCCGCCGTCCCGACACTTAGTGAGATCACCTGTTCAGGTGTTCTTCTGGTTTTATAAGTGCTGCATCTTCCTGCCTCGGCGCTTTTGTGTCATTCTTGCCACGCTAAGCCAGGTAACGACGGCATAGGATTCGGCGACCACTTGTTCTTTTGCTTTTGCTAAAGGTACCCCTTAGTGTAGACTAAGGTCTGCCTTAGTGAGTTAGGAGTTCTCTTTCCTTTTAGAGATTTCGTTTTCCTTCTCACTCTTTTCCTGGCTTGGTTTTCCTTTCCCTATCTCTCTGTTGAGATCGGTTTCCGTTTTCCTTTTATTTTAGCTCTTTTTGAGCTAGAGGTCATTTCTTTTCTGTCCTTTATTTTCTGCTCGAGTCTGCAAGCCCACTTTTCCCGGGTCGTTTTCGGTTTGGCATATTTCACCGGGAGGTTCTGTCTTCCTTTTTAAGTTCTCCTTTACCCCTATTTGTGGTTGTTCACGTGTGTGGAGAACTTTAGGAATCCCCTGTCGGTCGCGTGTGGTCCTCCGCCACCCCCGCCCTTACAATAGCAGAATAAAGCGCTCTTTCTCAGGAGTCATTGACCTTCACGGTCACCTTTACCTTACTGGCATCACAGGAACAATGGAGCCACTCAAAAAAATCTGTGCAAGGAGGTCTCACAGGCCCTTGCATGGACTCCCAGTGACTGAAAAGGTGACCTGAAGCAATGGTTCGGCTAGAGGGTTTGAGGGAAAGGCAGAGGGTTGACGTGACTGGCCTTGCCTCCAGGGGTCTGAGGAAGGGTACATGAAGAAGACTGTTCTTGCCACTGGGAGGGCTAAAAAGACTTTGGTGCAGGATGGACACTGCGGGCCAGACAAAGATATAGACATCATAGAGGAGGAAAGCCAGGTAAGAACCTCAAAGGTAAGGACCCATTGGGAGATTGGCCTCTTTGTAAACATTTAGGGCCTGATTTACTGAGACCTTTAGCATGTGCAAAACATTTCAGCACTCACAAAACTAATAACACAACCAATGATTGGTGCGAAACAAATACCATGACCAATCGTTTTGCATGTGCTTAAAGGTTTTACACACGCTAAAGATCAAAGGCTGTGTCCTAATACGACCCCTGTTCCCTGTCCACTCAGACCCCTGTCTACTATGTGCCCTGTCCCCTCACTTTGCAAGCAGTGTGTGAAAGAAATCCCACAAAACTCTTTCCAAACTAGTGAGGAAGTAGTTTGTAATATTTATTTTTATTTGTTTATTTTTATTGAGAATATCAATCAGTTAACATATGACGATTGTTACAAAGTGTAGATTATGAATGAAGATAGAATTAACAAAAATAAGAAAGAGTAGTTTGTAATATGAACCTATCTTGGACCATAGATATGCATATATGCTCTACGTCTCTGATGTTTTTACTTCTGGGTTGCTTACTGAAATTGTCGGATGAGTGCACCGTTCTGCAGATGAGTGTGCTTCTGAATTCCCTCACCAAAACCCCGGAAATAAGGGGTTCATCCTGGTATTTTAAGTGCCCCCATTTGTGAGAAAAAGTGGCCCACTCAAAAGCTTTTTGACGAAGTGGACTGAAATATGCGCCCTCAAAAGGGTGTAGGGGTCGTATTCGGACACAGCCTTAGTAAATCAAGCCCTTTGTGCCCTCCAGGCCTCCAGGGGCACACTCGTTTTTTAAAGTAGTTTGCTTCCGGTTGAGCCAGTCTGAAGCCCTTACCTGTTACTGTCCCTGGTAACTTCTCAGGTAGGCGGGCGGTGGCACTGGTGAGAGGCTGGCACTTTATTGGACTAACTGTTCCAGGCCTATGCGATGCCTGTGTTTGTAATTAATAACAGACCCTGCACAGTAATACAGTGCATTTACAGCATGACTGCCTGACTCCAGCCAATCAGAACATCAAAAAAGGCGCATACATGTTCCCTGTCAGCTGAATGGCTGGCGGTTAATTGGTCTGTTGTGCACACTTCTTAACAGTATTTATTGTATGTGTTTGGCTGAGCCTGAGGTTTGACAGCGTTATTGATTAATTGACTGAATGATTGATTCATTGATTCATTCATCTTTACCGAATGCAACTGCTCATTTCTCCCCCTGTGTGGAAAAGAACAGAGCACACAAATGCAAGCGAGTAAAAAAGAGAAGGTGGAACCAGTGTGTTCCCCCACACATTGGACCAATTATCTGAAGCACTACAAGAGCCTTAAACTAAAGCCTACAGTTTATGTTAGAGTTAGGTATAATGCTGGAAAATCTTGCTAATGCTGGCGTATGTTTTTATGTGCCTGGTTTTGCATACTTCCTCTGTGTGTGTTGCACATGTGGTTTTTGTGTTCTCCGTGCACACATTGTCCACATTCTCTAACCCGGCGGAGCTGCTGTGGGATTCACGTAGTATTTCACCGTCTGCAAGCGAATCTCGACGTGTATCATCGATAGCTTCTGTCCACAACTGGTTGTTGCCGTGATTGCATTTTCTTCCCATCATCAACCGTGTTTTATTTTTGCTTGTTCGGCTTACCCGCAAACCGGAATATTAACAAATGTGTCCAGTTCTGAGAAATAAATGAAACATTCCTCAGAATCGTGCCTGTGCCACGTCGACAGTCGTCTCCCCCCCCCCCTTCGTTTCATTAACGAGCCCTTGCGGCTGATTGCAAATGACACGTCTCCCTCTCCGATTGACATTCCACTCACACGTGGATGAGAGAAAGACAGGGAGAGGGAGGGAGGGAGGGAGGGAGAGAGTGAGTGAGAGAGAGAGAGAGAGAGAAGGCACTCTTCCCTGCTTCTCTTGAAATAGACTGCTTGTTAGATGATATCAACAACGACTGAATTAAACCGTCTGTATGTGTTAATGAGTAAATGTCTGCTATGGATTTCCCCTCTGATGTCTGGCTGCCAAATGCCTAGAAAACATCATGGCTCCCGTGCAAACAGACACCTGTCTGGACAACAGTCTTTCTTCAGGCACGATTCATGTTTTGTTTTTTTTCTCTTGGTCTCAATGCCTGTGGAAAATGTTATGATAAGCCCTCTTCCCTATAGTGTAGAATTGTAAAAAGACAATCTAAATAGGATAATACTCAACATTCATAGTGCATAGTTCACACAGTTCTTTGTACTGTTTTCAAGTAAAAGAGAATTTACAAATCACTGCTTTCTGCTTTTATGTGCATTTTACATACTGTCCCAACTTTTCTGGAATTGGGGATTGTATAATATGATGGTACGTTTAATAAATCTGTGAAAGAAACATTTCTATTTGATGGATGGATATTGAGCTCTTCACTATTTCTCTGTTGGGTTGACTCAAAAGTATACCATTAATGTATCCAGTATAACTTGGAATGTTTTTGTGAAGTGTGCTTAATTTCATATCCTGTGTCAAGAACCCAGTGTTAGTTTGTCTGACCTGAGGCCTGTATCACAAAGTACAATTACTGAGTTAGCTGGATAACTGCACTGTGTAAAACCTGGAACAGCTCTTTTTATTTTAGTCCATGTGCAAGATTTGAAGGGGTTCCAGGTTTTACTCAGTGAAGTTAACCAGCTAACTCAGTAATCCTGCTTTATGATACAGGCCCTTGGGGGGTATACTATGAACTTGGAAGATTAACATACCCAGGGTTTCTTTGCGATAGCTGGCTTGACAAAACATAACAACCGCAAACGGTATCACACAGGTGGTTATCAACTTGCTAAGTGAACTTGGGCTTTATTAATCAAGCTCTTTGCGCATTCCCATAAGGGGTGGTGTCTGCAACAATGAGCCTGTAGTTGTACAGCATGGGCATTGTACAACAGTGTATTTCTCTCCTGAGAAAAAAAAGACTGATACAGATGGATAGACATAAAACAATCATAATGGCAAAAAGCAACACCATTGCTGCCAACAGAGCATTGGAAAAAATGGCAAAATGTGTAAATTCCTTAGTTAATACCTTATTTACCTTACCACTCATAATGAATAAATCTACAGTCACTCTCACTAAGTCCTACAGTTTGTTTACAACTGCACATTCTAGAGCTCCTAAACTTTAAACTTGATACAGGGTATTTAAAATCTTGCCTGAAGCAATCACACCAAGATTTATTCATAAACTCAAGAATCGTGGGACTCAGGCCTATCACTGTGCCATAACTAAGGATAAGTGGATATGGGCACGTAGGCCTCAAGAGGCTTGCATATGTACTGTATTCCCTCCATTGAGAATCTATATATTTTGTATAACGTATCCTCTGGGAAAGCCAGCAGATTTTATTGGTCTCTGAATAATGCCTGAAGCAATCACACCAAGATTTATTCATAAACTCAAGAATCGTGGGACTCAGGCCTATCACTGTGCCATAACTAAGGATAAGTGGATATGGGCACGTAGGCCTCAAGAGGCTTGCATATGTACTGTATTCCCTCCATTGAGAATCTATATATTTTGTATAACATATCCTCTGGGAAAGCCAGCAGATTTTATTGGTCTCTGAATAACCCCGCCCTGCAAAGAGACCACCTCTCTATCCACACCTAGCTCTGGGATCCTCCAGGAATGACGACACCTTTTCCAAAGGAGTTGATTAGCCTGATTAGCCTGAACATAGCCCAAAATAGATTAGCCATGCAACATAATTACCATGGCGATATACCCCAATTAAATGTGAGTCAGCTTTGTGATACGGAAAATAACCCAGGGTTAAAGCTCAAAGGGGCTATATATAACGTTCAGAAAGTCCTCCTCATTACTGACACCGGTGGCAGTAAGTGAACTGCAGCCAGCAGCCTGCTGCTAGCACGCTTCCTCACACTCGGGAGCGAGCAACATTTGTTGGCTTGGCTGGATAACGTTCGCTACTACCCGGCCTGGATCCGGCGTTGCTTTCCAAGTCGGCATCAGGAAAACCACAATATATTTCACATGCTTACGAACAAATGTAACATTAGGTCTCTCCATGGCTGGAATGCCCGGCCGATGTTCATCCTTGTTTTTTCCCGATTTCGGTCACACTGCCGTTTGGCCAAACGGGATTTAGTCGATAAAACTTTTATCTTCGCCTTTGGTGGACTCGACCGGTCATTTGCTGGTTGACATTTCTCAGCAGCTAACTAGCTAGTGTTGTGTTACACCACTTCAGTTCGCTAGCCCTTGTCGTGATGTGGGGCCAGCCAGAGAGAGGGGGAGCGCACCTTTCTGTCACATCCTTGACAAAATGATTTTCCTGGTAAATTCGACCTGAATTCTTTACACAAAAATCAGCCCATAGGCTCTTATACGCAACCGAGAAAGTCGGGGAAGCCCTAATTTTTTAACTTACGTTACGATCTGTTCATACATTGCCAACTGAAAGTGATTCATGCTTGTAAAAATCTTACATATAGCCCCTTATAGCTCGCTAACCGCATAATCCCGCTTCGTAATACACCCCCCTGTTTGACATTTGAAATGGTTAAATGGCTATGTTGCGACAGCGGCTTGCATACTTATGTATGTTCAATATTTTACTTTTTCTATTGTCATGAAAATCCATAAAACATAGATTTGAATCTGATCTTCAGTAACTAAAAAGTGCAGTTGTCATTGTATACTTCTCATTCCATCCTTGAATATTATGGTTGGCTTAAGCATTCACACAACAACAGCAACCTCGCCTACACATTTATCCCATTCTGCTAGTTTAATTTGACACGCGTAGACATTTAAACGTCTCACTCAACAAGCACGCACACAGGAGAGCCTATTTTATAAATTTTTTTAAATGCAAACTAGTCTAGGTAGACACAGGTACATACACACACATATATGCAAATACGTACACAATATGGGAGTATATAATAGCTGCAACCTGGACATTTAAAATACAAACAACTCAAACAAAAACACCCACACACACACACACACACACACACACACACACACATACATGACTGGCATTTAGCAGACGACGCTCTTATCTAGCGTGACTTACAGCACGCAACATTTAAATTTTTTTACACAGCATCCATTTATACAGCTGGATATACAAACTGAAGCAATAAGTACCATGCTGAAGGGTGCAGCAGCTACCTGGGAATCAAACCTGGACCATTTAGGTTACAAGCCTAGTTACCTACCCATTATACAACATTGCTATCCACACACAAGAATGTGTTTTGTATTTCAACCTGAACAGGAGAGCCTGTCTGTACTATTTTAAAATGTAAAATGCCAAGCTTAAGTGGCAGAGTTTAACAGGAGACAATCCCCACTAGAGAAGTCTGACATGTTTTCAGTCACCAGGCTGCAGGTGTTGAGTAAATGCAAAATGTTCTTTCCCATATAATGGGCTCCGTTCTGTTTCAAAAGTGGGAGATGTGTTTTAGAGTGTCTGTTACTTCAAAGTCAACATTAAGGTGCTATTAAAGAGAGTGGGTGGTTCAAGGGTATAAAAATACAATAACAGACCTTGTGGGCATGTATAAATCAAAATGGCATTTACCCTGAAAAGGGGAATTTGAACCATGTGAGTGAGTCTTTTATTCCGTCTTAAGGAACTGCGCCCAGAAACTCCCGGGGGACCTGGGAACATCCTCCTAATTCATCCTGTGGGAAACTGCAGAACGGCTACTTCTCAAATGATTAAACATTAACAATGCTAAACTGCATCGAAGACTCCTGTCACTCTGTATTCAAGCACAGCTGATAACGGTAGATTTTTTTCCCCACGTTATATGAGAGGGTTTGAGAAATGCAATTTTTTCGCAGTCTCACTTGTAGTGCAACTTAATCTTAGACACATCCTAACGTGGCGTCAGATTTCAAAAACGTCACATAGTTTACCAAAGAAAAAAGCATCTTTTTTTGCATTTTTTTGTTAGGTTAAGTCTAGTTGGTGAATGGATTTCACTTCATCTCACACAGGAGCAAATCTGTTTTCTCCAGGATTAATTTGTTTGTAGTGGGTGATGTTCCGTAGTCCGTGAGCATGATGTTTACCGTAACAAGGGAGAAATAACAGGAGTGACAAAATGGAGTTTTAAGTTACTTGACTTGAGGGGAAAATGTGCTTTCCTTGGAAAGCTCTGGCATCAGGTGATGCCCTGCTTGGCTCTCAGAAGAGGTGGGCTTGTTTGCTCAGACTGCAGTGATGATCACACGATGAATGCGATGATCAGTGGGATTATGTCAGTTAACGTCAGCAAAATTGTTGTAAATCAGCTCTGTAAAACAAAACAGTATAAAATAGAATACCTTAACTCTAACAGAGAATGTATGGCCCCATTTGGAAATATATATGTAAATATATATAGATATACGTAAATGACTGTTATAGTTGATTTCACGCTGAAATCAAAAAATGGAAATATCTGTTTCCAATGTGGGGCCGGTTTTCAGATGTTTGAAAATTATTTTTCACTAGAAAGTGGTTTAGCAGGGAGAAGAGTTTGGGACAGTTTGTGGAATTAATTGTCCACTCTCCTGAACAGGGCTAGTCACACTCACCGAACTGGTTGGTATATGAAAAGGTTTGCTTTAGTTGGTATGAAGTGGAGTTGATGCCTTTGCTTATAAATGACTGCAATGGACTCCATTGTCTGTTTGGAAATTAAGTTGCAACTGAAATAAAACAAACAGAAAAGTTATCTTGAGGATCTTTGAGGCAGCTCGGCAGAGCACACTGTATTGTGTAAGTAGAGGCAAAACTGGAGCCCCCTCTTTGATTTATGTGTTTGTGTTCAACACGTGGCCTACTGTCCTTTGGGACATACTGTGCTTTTCTTACAGTTCAGCCAGCCAGCTTCCTGCCGCTGAAGTTTGCCAATCGCATTATTGACAGTAAACTGAATGCTGGTGATCAGAGGTTGCCACGCTAGGTTTCCGCTGTTGTCTCCTAGCAGCGCTTGTCACACCTGGCCAGCTTGTAGCATTCCAGTAGCTCTTGAAGCGATATGTTTTGTGGTGCACTTTCCTGGTAAAACGTCTTTCCAGCTAACCATCTGTGAGTTTTTTGTTCACTCCCAATAACCTCTCTGAACCGTCTGTTTAGGCACCTAGATGGGCTGAATGGCCTGTTAACCTTATCAAACATTTATATTTTACTATGCTAAAATCCATTTCTCCAGACTGTCTCTGGTAAAATTTTGTCAGAATAAACAGCCAAATGAGTCTGAGGTGTGTACTGGAAAAGTTAAGATGCATTTGCAACTGAACATGCCCATTTCTTTTGGATGATGCAGTGCAGTCCAGATTCAGATTTCATAGAGTGTGACGTGTGTGATTGTAATCCATGGTGCCTGAGAACAAAGGATACTGCCGACACCACTTTGAGAGACAGTATTTTTAAAACAAGGCTAAACGCCTGAATGTAGGTAACTGAGTGGCTGCCTGGCTGTCTGTTCCCCATTGTTGAAAAGCCCATGCGCGAATTACGAGTGGTGAAAAGCGCATGCACAAAATAAAACATTTTCGGCTGGGGAACTGGCGACTTGGCGCCATGGACACCCTTTGCAGAAAGGTTTTAGCTTTGCTAGCAAACATAGCTAAAACAGCTAACTACAACCATAACTTATGTAAACATAATTTATGTTGTTTTAACTTTTCATTGTATATGTTTACCATTCAGTATCAGTATGTTAGCCGATACAAAAGCATTTCATGATGAAAAACGAAAGTTGAAGTACTTTAAAAGCAAAAATTATATAAAAGCAATGTTTGTGGACACCTGTGGATATGTTTAAAGATACAGGTCAATTGGCTGAAACGTATAATCTTTCTCGGAGGCGTTAGCACCCAGTGAATAGGCCTATTGTTTCACCAGCAGGAGGGGTGATATTTTTAAATCTCCTATTCATTGAATGAATGACATAATTTGTTTTTATACCTTGTTAAAAAATTGTGTAGGCCTATTCCTCATAGGCTATGTTGTGTAGACTGTCATTTGTCTTTACCCAGCAGATGGCATTAAAAACTGAATGATAGCAATTCAACTTCTTTTTCATTTGGTGAAAGCACTGGGGAAACGACTCCGGGGCACAACCGACTCTGATCTCCCTGCTCACAGGCCCATGAACCTTGGAAGTTTTACCTGTAGCCTCGGCTACTGTAATCTATATTTAGCCTAGACATGAAGCAACATAGCCTACAGATTAAAACAAATGGACATTTACACGATTTTTTAAAATATTTTTATTATATATAATATAATATAAATAATTGTATTATAACATTACACCATATAGCCTACAACACAATCCACCGTCTTTGGTAGGCTAACGAGCTTTCCAGATCTCAATGCTGTAAGATGAGGCGGTTAGCCTCTATGACGCTGATTTTCCTGTTGTAGCCCTAGACATTTACTGGTCATAGTTGTAGCCTAGCCTACACAACATTTTAATTTGTTCAATTTAAATAGGCTACGTGGGTATTGAGAGAACGTAAAAAACTGGTCTTTTTAGAGGGTGTGTGAATACAGTGAGTTCCGACAGTAGCCTAGCCACACAGCTGTAAAAAATAAATATATATATATATATATATATATATATATATATATATATATATATATATATATATATTATATATATATAATAATCCATGTCAGTATTGGCACAGTGTCATTATGCTCAGCCTTTTAAGGACATAGGCTACAGAATAATTTTAATTTAAATAGGTCTAGAGACATAAGCACTTATTTTATTGATAGCCTGCTTATTTTATTTTAGTGACATGGAATACAGGCTAAGCAATAGCCCAATGTTGGTTTATCACACAGCCCTGTCTAAGGCAAACCTGCAAGTCCGCCCTGCTGTTAAGGTTAAGTTAGTTAACAACAGGCTGGCTATCTCGTTTCCATTCTACTTTTTAGCAGTTAGCCTATAATCCCCAAACACAGAGAACTAGGAAATGTCGCTATCTAGCCTGGTAGGCTAAGTTTTGGTAACTGCCTGATGACCTAAATCATTCACAGACAACCATTGAAGTTGTACCATAAGTTCAGTGGTTTGAATGGTCCCCTATAGCACCCCTTTCTACAAGGCCCCGCCTTGATGGGCAGCTTTGACATTTTGCTTTTTCAGTTTAGAGTTTTTTCTTTTTAATTTTGGCGCCGATATGCTTCCATACATAACAATATCCGCTGTGCCTTGTCAAGTGTTCCCCACTGGCTGCATACAGGTGTCCGGGCTGAGCTAGGCTTGCCTAGTCTTGTTTAACAAACTAGTTAACCTGGCCATTCTGTTATTGAAGCTTACTTGTGGTTTACATCTTGTGGTGAACCCTCTGAGGTTATGCTGGTGTCGTCTTCTCTTTATGGTACTTTTTGCACATCTATGCCTACAAGTGTTCTTGATTTGTTCGACAGTTGAAAGGGAGTTTTTCTTCACAATAGAAAATATTCTTCGGTCATCCACTACAGTTGTCTTCCATGGTCTACAATGTCGTTTGCTATTGCTGAGCTCTTGCTTCCTAACAATGTATCAAACAGTTGATTTTGACACAACCAATGTTTTGGCTATGTCTCTGATCGATTTATTTTGATTTTGCAAACCTCATGATGGCTTGCTTTACTGTCATTGACAATTATTTGCTCCTCATGCTGAGAGACAAACTTAAATGCATTCCTCCAACTGAAAGTGTATTCCTGAAATATGGAAAGTAAAGTGCATTCCTCCAACTGAAAGTGTGTTGTGTCCATATGCTGCCCCCTTCAGTGTCACTGCGACCCCTTGTTTTCCTTTCTTATGCTAACCGGTTTCCTTCTGCTCTTCCGGGTGTTGATGGGGAATTGCAAACACCTGTGGTGGATTTCCCGGGAGTATATACACCTGCGGCGTTCACAAGCCTGTGGGCTTTTTCACTTTGGCTTTTCCCTCAATTCACGCTGCCATGCTGAACCTGTTTTTGTTGACTTTACCATGTCGTTTACAGTTTGCATTGGAGCCGGTTACCAGGGATGTGATTTTCAGCGCTTTTTATGAGTATAGGTACTTGTTTCTTTGGCATTTTGGCTACCCACTTGCTTTCCTTGCCGTGCGTGTCACAACCTGTAATCTAAAAATAAACCTATTTCACGTTCTTGGCAGCTTGACTCTGTCAGACTTGTTTTATTGTCGGTTGGTTGTAGGCTACCCCCCGATCCTTGTTCGACCGCATTTTGGGTCTTTACAAATCGAGGCTCATCCGAGATTAGTACCAGACAACTGTATCTGGTTTGTTAGAGTATTCTGGGGGCAATTGTAACAGGGGTCAATTGTAACACAATTTTTTGTTACAATTGCCCCCAACCTTGAACACATGAAACTAGCTAGCTTTCTGGATAGAATCACAGCTCTAGCTTGTTTCAGATTGGTGCAATTTTATGGTTTTGCAATTGCCCCGTTACAATTGCCCCCAGAATACTCTACTACATTTTGTAGTTCACTAGTCACAGTTGTTACCGTGCTCTGGTGGTGTATCCTACGTTTTTTTTTTTTCAGTTTCTTTTGCATTGTGCAAGTGCAGTTTTCGCCTTTTGTTTTTCCTAATAAACTATGACAAACTACTATTTTCCCATTTTTTTTCTTTTTCGGTATAGTTTATGGCTTCGGCCTATGCCCATTTCAGGTGGGCAACACTGTAGTAGGCCTATTGTGTGGGCGCTGTTAATTGTGGCTTCTTTGCTGTAGAGGTGGGTGTTGTGGTTCCTTTTTATGGACTCGGATCATTTGACTCCATTTACTAAAAGGATTCCTTCACAGATTTGTTCACCAATTCGTTCAGACTCTCGTTATCTGCTCTTGTTCAGACTGTCTTTCTTGTTCTTGTTCACTGCTCTGGTTCAGACTCTCGTTCTCGTTCACTGACTCTTGTTCTCCATGAACGAGAACGAGAGTCATGCAGTGAAGTTGCTGAAGAGAGAACCGAACTCTGTCTTTCATGGACCCATTCTCGAACTGAATTAGTGACTTGAAATTGAAAAACTGCTCAGAAATAAGTCACCAACTGTCTTTTGTCTGTGAATTCCTAAAGGTCCCTAGCATACATTGGTATTATGCTATTCTCCGATCTTTTTGAAACATTTAGCCAACTTTTAAAAATAAATATATCTGGGCATGTTTTGTGCAATTTACATTTGGAAATAGGTAGTTCAAGTTACTGATTTGCTTGCAAAGGACAAAAGGGTTTATTATATAGTGTAATCTAGCCTATAGGCTATTTTATTTTATTAAAAAGAGCACAATATTTAGCAGGGACAATTCGTTAATGAATGTGTAGGTTTATTGGTACAGATATTATGTCAATTTAGTGCATCAAGCAGCGGTCATAATTTTATGATCCGTAAACAATGAATACATAATAAAGCCATATACAACAATCCCGCTGCTAGTCTACACTGTAGCATGTCCGGCTCCTTCACGGATTTGTTCCTCAAAGTTTCCACAGCTTTCAATTCAGGAACTGTTGCTTTCGGTCACACAGACGGGAGGGGCTCGGAGAGCACGCCTCGCTCTAGAAGATCAATGCTGTCATTTCACCCAATGATTAAAATTGTTCAATAGAGCGAATGGCAAGGTCGCAACTGAGAGCAGAACCAGCAGAACTCTGCGGCAGAACCAAAGGAACTAAATCCTTATATGGTGGTGAGTCAAGTTCACCAAAAATATTTGGTTTTCTTTTTCTCGTCCGTCTGTTATTTTACTGCACTGAGCCGTAGTTTCCTACTTGGGCACCTTTAGAGCCATTCCTTATTTTAATTCTTTTTTGAATTTTCGTCCTGTAAATGTCATGGTGTCGGTGAGATAGCGTAATAAGGCACTTTGATTTTTAGAACTCAACACCTTCTGCAGCAGCTACGTTGGCCATTTGGAAGGATGCTCAACATTATATATATTTTTTTACTGAAAGAACACAGTGTAGCATAGCAACCAGAAGATTTATTTTGCCTTTTGCCATGTTTTTTTTGTTTTCCGGGCCAAGATAAAAATTTCTTTAAAAAAATTTTGATCTGGGGTGCCTCCCAGTATGCATCCTCCTTTCCTCCACTACCACCTCTGTGCCCTGAAAACCAATCTTTGAGTCCTGATCTAATGTTGCTGATTAGGCCTACATATTAATGACATATTAATGGTTACATAGTATTTAATGTCTCGATGCAACCCTCTATGTCAGGTAAATTGTATACTGTACATGCAACTACTTGGAAATGTACAGGCTGTTTTGCATACTTCTGTGTAGGAGACCCAGAAGTGGAAGAAAGTGGAAGAAAGGAGGTGAGGATGTAACGTTCCGTTCCCATCCTGTCCGTTTTCCGTATTTTGCCCCTTCCCTCCGTGTCATGTTTGACTTCCTTTGTCCGTGTTTTTCCTTTGCTGCAGACTGGGCGTGTTCCCTCCGTTTGTTTCACTCCATTTCCCCACTCCTGCCTCAGCCTTCTCATCTCCTTCCTCCATTTCGGCATCCTCACACTCCGCTCTGTTCAATCACCCACGCATACATTTGCACGCTTTCTTGATTGTTACCAATTACACTCCCTATTTAACCCACCTGCTGGCTGCTATCCAGCGCCAGTTCGTTAACGTTGTTTCGTTTGTATCCTGGTCTTGTATAGCTTGTTTGCAGTCACGTGATTCTGATGACGCGCGAAATTCAGATGGGGGGCAGGAAGTGAAGAACACTGATTTGAAATGATGGAAAGTCAATACACAAAAGCGTTGGACGGGCCTATACGCAGGAAGTATCATCAAAAAATATATAAACATATTGGATATGATCCGTACACGCTGAGGAAAAGCGATTTTTCTCACGTCTTGACCGATTTGCCTGGCGTGGAGGCGATCGACATCACAAATTACCTCGTCCTCCAGACCTCCTACTACACGGCTAGCCAAATGAAGGCGTACAAGAGTCTGGAGGCTTATAACTATTTTGTGTGTGGTTGGGTCAACGACCTTGCTGTGGACTCCCTGGACCCCTGTCAAGGACCTCACATCCTCACGTTGAGAACCACTGGCCGTGATAGCTAGCTAACGTTAGCATTGCTAAAAACAAAGACACCGGAAGACAGCGTTAGCGATCTAGCTGCGAAACACAAACACACAGGGTGATATCACAGATGTAACGTTAGCTATGTTTCCAGCAATATTGCCTCCTGGTCTGTATTTTTGTCAGTTTTAGCCAGCTATGTTAGTAGCTAAATTACTGTAGCCTTACCTTTCACAAAGTGGTCACTGCATATATGAGCGTTGTCTGACTCAACTCCTCCATTTTTGATCCACGTCTGCCGCCGTTTCTCTGAGTTTTTTTAAACTTTTTTTAAACTGAGTTTTTTTAAACTTCTCCCCTTTATGCAGTGGCGGCTCCTGAGCTGAAAATTGGGGTAGCGGAAAACTTCCATTTAAACTGATTTAAACTGGTCAATCCGTTTCCTTGATTAACAATAGGCTACTACGGAAGTGTCGTGTTGCTGATTTGCCCACAGCTTACTGTGAACTAGTTGACGTTCATTGCTAGGGATAGCTGCTACATTATGGGAAGGATGTGCTTTGTCTTGTCTGTTCTGTAGTGATCTTGATGATGTCTCTGTATGCACTTACTGTACGTCGCTTTGGATAAAAGCGTCTGCTAAATGAATGTAATGTAATGTACATCAGCGTTTAATTCACCAATTACTCAATGCCATCAACTGTAGCCGGTTCTCCTCAATTAGGCTATTAGGCAAGTAATACAATTATTTGCAGGTTGTGCTAAATAAAAAAAATAATCTAACAAAAGCTGAGCTTTAAGATCGTTTAATTTCCATTAATATTTTCGGAATTAAGAGTGCGGAGAACGAAGAGCACATGTATCCACAATTATAATGTTGATTAAAATGTGCACACTTTTGCGACGCAAGTTAAAATAATTTTATTACTTGCCTAATAGCCTAATTGAGGAGAACCGGCTACATTTGATGGCATTGAGTAATTGGTGAATTAAACGCTGATGTAGCCTATTGTTAATCAAGGAAACGGATTGAAAAATTATTAAGACCAATAATCAGTTTGAAGGGAAGTTTTCCGCTACCCCCAAATTTCAGCTCAGGAGCCGCCACTGCCTTTATGTGTAACCACTTTAGCCCTTGTTTTTCCCCCGATTCGATCGGTTGGTACATCCGTAAACCGCGCAAAACTGGCATTTTAATAGTGCTTTCCTAATCTAAAAATCACTTCCTGCCCCCCATCTGCAGTTTGCGCCACTGCAACGCAGTGACATGACGTCACATGCAAACAACCTATTCCATTGCCTAGTTTTCTTGCAACAGTTTGGTTCTGTCTCTGTGCTTAAGGCACACTGCCAACTGCTGTTTGTTTAGTCTGTCCTGTTTTGATGCGGTCCTACCTGCCGCGCCTTACCTGCCTTGTTAATCACTACTCTGTTGTTTTCTGCCAGTCTGCAGTTGTTCGCTATTCCCTGATTGTGTTGCGGTACCCCCGCTTCCCACCTGACGTGGCGCCCGCAGCGGGGCGTTCTGCTCCTCCATTCTGCAGCTGTTCCTGTGTCCGGCCGTGGCAACCGCCAGTGTTACGGTTCCGGTTGCATCTACTGCTGTTTGCCCTGCTGCCTCAACCGGGCCAACCCGAGGTCAGCTGCACTGTCCTGCCCTGCCATATCTGCCGCAACCCCTTCCTCTGCATCAACTACCCGGTTACCTGTTACTAGTAACACCCCGGTTTCCCCTTCTCTAATTTCATGCATTACCATAACCGGTTGTCTGTACTTTATGTCCTCCCTCGCTTCAGGAGACAAGTTCGAAGCATATTTATTGGATGCCTAGCGCTCCCCCTATCTGTCCCGTCTGTCCAGATCCGCCAAGTCCAGTTCTGATTTGGAACAAATTCCTGAGCGACCCGCGAAGTCCAGTTCCGGCTTGGAACGACTCCCGGGTGATCCGTCTGGTCCAGTCCCGGTGTAGGATACTCCTGTGAGACCCACACAGTCCAGTTCCGGTTTGGAACATTCCAGTGTTCCAGTCTCGTCCAGTTCCAGTTTGATCCGATCCAGTTTCTGTCTAGTCCAGTTCCGGTTTGGAACATCCAGGGCCCTATCTTACACCCGGCGCAAGGCGGCGCTAACGCAAACGCAAGTGTCTTTGCTATCTTACACCCGGCGCTAGGTCCATAATAACGCCTAACGCTTACGCCGTCAAACTAGCATGTTTGACGGCGTAACTCTTGCGCCATCATTAGTGAACTGGGCGTGTTGGTCTTAAGATGAGGAGTGGCCAGGATTCTTTTTGGCCTATTGCTATCTTGAGCCAGCAGAAAGCGCTTGCGCTAGAACCACCACAAACCTGGTCTAAAGTCATGTCGCAGTTGTTTACATGCTATTTTAACGGCGCATATAAGTGCGTCTACATAGGCGTGTGCACAACGCGCATACCCTCCCGTCTGTTACACACAGGGGCGTGCACAGGCATGACTAAAATATCTAGATCACAATGTGAAATATTATTATTGTGTAGGCTATATCAAAAATGCATAATAATAAAAGGTTCCATAGGTCCACATACCTTTCCCTCAGTGAAGGGAAACAATGCCACATTACATTGCTCTCAGCCCACTCCATCAACATCCAGGCGATGTGCGATGGTACGGGACAATGGCTATCCATTAAAAAGGAGCTGATAACACCTATAGCTATCAAGCCTAATGCGCGAATTGTCTTTGCACCTAATGCGTGAATTGTCATTCAATGGAAAACTCGCGCACGGCAATAGACGGACATTTAAGTTCTGAAAATGCGCTTCAGATGTCATTACAATACAGCTCTGTTTATCTATGAATACAGCCTGTAAGTAAATAGAATGGTTTGTGACTGAAAAAAGTTCAAAACTTTGTCCAGTGAATATTGCATTTATTGTTTTTCAAATAGCCTAGGCTACAGCGAATTCGCTGTGCATAAGGTTTTTTTCGATAGCCTAGCTATGGTTAAAAAACGGAGATGTCACCATGTTAACTAAATTGTAACGAGAATACCAAACCCGGACTACTTCGCTAGGACTAACCCGAGATAAGGAGGACTGGAGCACACAGAGCTCAGAGCAAAACAAAATATTTTAATGCGACTGACGTTTCGACGTCAACGACGTCTTCTTCAGAGTCAAATTTGACTCTGGTCCTTCTGTTGAGCACCTATAGTTCCTTGTTTATATAGCCGGCTTGTAGCGCGTTTGGGATCACCCCCTTTTTAACTAAATTGTAACCTTAGCTATTCTTCCTCTTTCATATTTTTTTAAATTACAGTGACCAGGTTTCCATACTCTCACCGTTTAAAACCCAGCTGATTTCACCCGTTATTCCTTAACTGAACAAAACGATTTTAAAGAGAACTAAGCGTCTAATTAGAAACTAAAACAAATTTGCAGCACGTTACACAATTAATTCACAATTAATTTGAATGCCATTCTCTGCACGTGAGCTGCCTGTTCTCTGTTTCCCCTGCTGTAAGTCGCACGTTTAACGGTCTTCCTGGGAAAGTGGATTGTTTTAAAGGATTACGCTACGAGTAAAACAGGTTGGTCACATTTCCATAAACAGGACATTATTAAACAAGGGGAAATATGCGTGAACTTATGGGTTGCGAACCTGACAGCTTTATTGTATGGCTATTTAGTGTCATCATTAAGGCAAAATAAGTATGTATGTTATTAATCAATATTAGCCTACTATGCAGGTAGCCTAATGAACTTTGGATGAAGCTTGAACTTTGAGAACTCCATGAGAACAGCCTCTTGGAATTGATGTTTGACACTTTCATTGCATAATCAAATGAAATTCGCTGAACAAGCAGGCTAATTTGGCGTTTTCTAAGGTGAGACTGAAGCCATTGATAGCTTATTCTCAGCTGTTGCAGGTCCTTTTAACGAAATTTAACCGCACATATTTTGTAAAATAACAGCCCTGTCTGGAATTACCGGGAACTCATAGGCTAATGGTTAGTCCGAATAATATTGATCATACTCCATTTAGCCTATTCCTTGATCACACTAAACACGCACGAGCATGTCTGTTTCGCCATCATAAGCAATCCGCCAAGGTGGAAAAGCAGGCTTTTAAAGGGAATGGGATATGACATTTTGATTGGTTTATTGAATGTCACGCCCAAGACACACCTATAATTAATGAAGCGACTAGGTTCAGCCCAGTTGCGCCATGCGCCGTGCTTAGCGCCAAAAAAACACGCCGTTAAAATAGCAAAAGTGGACTTGGACACGCCCTAAATGGACTTAGCGCCATGCGCTTAGACTAAGCGCCAAGATCGCCAAGATAGGGCCCCCAGTGTTCCTGTACCAAGTCCAGTTCCGGTTTGGAACAACCCAGTGTTCCAGTTAGTCCAGTTCCGGTGTGTTCCAATCCAGTTCCCGTCCAGTCCAGTTCCGGTTTGGAACTTCCAGGGTTCCAGTACAAGGTCCAGTTCCGGTCTGGAACATCCTGTGTTCCAGTACAAGTCCAGTTCCGGTTTGGAACATCCAGTGTTCCAGTACAAGTCCAGTTCCGGTTTGGAACATCCAGTGTTCCAGTCAAGTCCAGCTCCGGCTTGGAGCAAAGTGTAGTCCCGGAGATTCTCCGGACTTTATTATTTTCTGTGTATATTCTGTGTACAGCTTGGGACTGCCCCAAGCTATAATAAACTACCCTTTTCTGTATTTCTGCCTCCTTGTCATTGCACTTGGGTCCAGCCCGTAATCAGGTTCATGACAGAGGAGTGAAGAATATTGGGATACACCTATACACCGTAAAAGAATATGGACAAAGTCCTGTTACGTCACCCATTGCCTTCCCACGGACTCGTAAAAACCGTTTTGAGGCTCCGGAAGTCTTTTTTGCCGCCATGTTTGTAGAAACTGAGTCTGTTCAGTGGAGCCGGTGACACAGTAGGGAGCAGGGTCATCCGGATATGCTGATCATGGTCCAAGAACAGTATGATTGACAGGGCGAAGCCCATGACCTGACCTTAACCCACCATTTTCTACTGCAAAACGAACTTGCGGTAAACTTCCTTAAGTAGCTAATGTTTTATAATATAGCATCATTTCATTTTCATCCACAATTTTACTGTGTTATTTACTTGAAATTCGTTACATAATTACCGTTCATTCAGTTATCTTCAATTTATGTTCAGCTAACATCAGCTAATTTCAGAGGTGAAAATCCAGGGGACATAAAGTAAAAGTCCTCCCCAGTATTTTGCTCCAATCACCTGGATTTGCTAATTAACATAATTCTTTGGCGAGGAAGTAGTAACTAATTAGTGAAATCAGCTGGCTGAGTCTATGGGTGGAAGAAAAACATGGTAGGACTTTTACTTTATGTCTTCTGGATTTCCACCTCTGGCTAATTTGATTAGCTAGCTAGCGTACCAGCTGAGCTCGGTAGGCAAGCTAGACACACTTGCATCACAGCACGTGGACAAACATAGGGTAACGCTATTGCCATCAACTAAATTGACAGTCAATCAATCACAGATATGCACAGAAGTTATTTTGACAAGACTACTTTTATTATAAATGTCCCTAGCGCTGCTAGCAAGCTGTCACCATAGTTAAATGAGCAAACCACCACCATCTTTTTGGCTATCCGCTAACTTGACGCTAACACTAGGTTGACTAGCTATGCTCTATTTCCCACACATTTTCTTAATTTTGGGACCGAAAAAAATCTGTCCAGGCGTAGAAATGTCCGGTAAAGTTTTGCTCGTTCCATAGACCGTATATTGGCCTAAACAATCAAATAACTTAGCCTAATAACATTAGGCTATTATGTTCATAATGGCCGCCCAAACCTGTCTTCTTTTTAAAAAACAAATCCAACATATGATCACCCTAGCTAACACTAGACTTTCGCAAATCACTTTAAAAGAGTATAAATTAACCACCGTCAGCGGTGGTTAACTACTCTACCAATAATTTTAATAAGAATTGATTTACAAGAATGGAAATAGCACAGTGCACTTTATAAAGCAAGTTTCACACCCTGGTGCATGAAGACAGATTGATTACCGACTGGTTGTAACCTGTCCCTGATTGGTCCTGAACAAATGTTAATACCCTGTCCAAACGACTCAATAATTTACAAAATCGACACATGAAGAGGCATTTAGACAAAGGAAATTCACCTATTGCAACTACAGTTTCTTGTGGGAAAAATTTCTTGACTTAGTATTTTGACCGCATTGCTGCCATTGACTTGCATGGAAAAACAAGCTGAAAGACCTATACTGGAGCCAACCGCAACAGCACTATGGCCGCTCCCAGCCCAACCAGGAAGTGAGCTTCAAAACGAAAGCCCGGTTTTGGCCCCTTGCACACACCCCAGGCGAGTTTTCTTGCTTCCTCTCGTACTTCCTGTGGTATTTACTGCTGCTGCCACTGCTGCTGTCCAGAACCGTCTTTTTGAGTTATAATTAAATCTGTATCGCCATATCCTTGACTCTAAATTGTGGATCTTTATTACAGGTTTCTTTAGTACAAGAAGGCATGGTAACATGTTCAAATTTTTATAACTCTCGGTTATTGTAGGTAGGGATAGACCGCTTATCGGTCCTGTCAATAATGGGCTCTCGTTCATCCGTTTTCTGATTATTGCCAGCGCCATTTTGACTGACATGCTTGCCGATTGAAAAAAGTTTAACGCTCCTATGACACAGCTTCGACTCTCTGAAAGGTACAGTTTTGTAGTCTGGCTCAATGTCCCGCCCGCAGCATTATCAGATTGGTTGAAGTGTGGGCAATGACAAGTAAATAGCCAATCAGCACTTTGCTCTGTGATTGTGGGAGAGATGCGGGAAAGTCACAGAAGCTCCGAGAAGCATTTTCCATCACCAAGCGATATAGGCTGTTTTTCCGAGTTAATTATAAAGTTGCACACCTCACTCATTAGTGAAAAGAAAAGTAACTAAAAAAATGCAATTAATTAAATTATTTATTTAGACCTATTTAGATCTATTTTTATTGATTCAGTTTGCTAAAACTTTCGTATGTTCTGGAAGCACCATGCACTTTCTTTTTTAAATATAGGGCCTCATTCATGAATCTTTCCTAAATATGCGCATACATTTGTTTGTAGATTTATTTGTATTCTGTGTGTATGTTCATACATTCAGATTCATCGTAAATGACAGGCACGTGCACCTCATTTTGCGATTAGCATAAATACACGGCCATGAATTGCCATATATGGAAGTTGCAAATTCCATTTAAAGGTGCATACAAAGTGGCCCAGAAAAAGCAAAAGAAATAATTATTCCAGTGGCGTACCGTGGGAGTAGAACTAGGCCTTCTGTAAACTTACCTTTAACGGATGATCACTCTCAATCTGTTTCCATTTACTTTGCCTGATTGTCAGTCACATAATTGATTCACTCAATAACCAAGAACAATAAGTAAATTATTAGGCTACCAGTTATTTTGAGGATAGAATTATTGTTCTGTGTATCATAAACTTATGTTGCATTTTTCTATTTTCACATTTATGATGACGTTTTATCATGCGAAGATTCTGACATTTAAATGTTTAAATGTTCAACGTTTCGTAGATTTTCGTAAATTAGTTTTTCTAGCCTGAATTAGGGTATGCGTTGCTCTCAACGGTTCAAGACACTTAAGAGGCTGTCCTCTTTAAATTTATGCTTTCTAATGTTTAAATCGCTTTGACTAATTTGAGCGTCTTCTTAAAATTAATTACATTCTTTAACGCATTCAGATTATTGCCCTGATCCTTTTATTTTATTTATCCTTTATTTATACAGGGATAGACCCAGGTCTCTTTTACAGTGGTGCCCTGTTAACATAACATATGAAAAAGAGTAACAACAACAATAGAGTATTACAGACTACGTTCAGATTAAAACCAAAAAGAAAAAAATTTTTTTTTTAAAGAAAAGAAAGAAAAAGAATATGATCAGCAACAATTCATGTGAGAGCTATACCAGACATCTCCTCCACAATTTGATTAGCCACCAGAGCTTTAAATTGTTGAATGAGAATGAGATGGTCGAGTTTTAGCGAGTCTTGGAGTTCATTCCAAGTGTAAGAGGCATACACACTAAAGGCGGTTTTACCCAGCTCTGGCTGGACCCTAGGTGTAATTAATATGATGTATTCCTGTGATCGTGTGCAGTAATTTGAATTTCTAACAGATAACAGCATGGTCAGGTAATATGGAAGTTTTAGAAGGAGAGCTTTGTAAATTAATAAAATACTGTGCTGCTTCCTCCGTAGGGCCAGTGATGGCCACCCAACAGCCTCATATAGGCGACAGTGATGAGTTCAAAACTCATCACCTGTGATAAAACGCAACGTTATAACGCATAAAATGTTATACAAATATGTGTCATTTTGTTTGTGTTTTGTGCGTGTGTGAGGAAGTTTGAAATCCCCTAACCCCTACTGATGGAAACAGGTAGTTATAAATCTACTGACAAAGTAAACAGCAATTTGAGTAATATATTCTGCTCAATAAGCCAGCCATCACATCAGCGTTCTCCAAACAAGTGCCAACTGAAGTTCCTCTCAGAATGAAGCTGCCGTGGGTCCCGCCAGGATGTTGAGAAATAAATTTTCGCATTACAT
This sequence comes from Synaphobranchus kaupii, assembly GCA_029718625.1. Classification (NCBI taxonomy): domain Eukaryota; kingdom Metazoa; phylum Chordata; class Actinopteri; order Anguilliformes; family Synaphobranchidae; genus Synaphobranchus; species Synaphobranchus kaupii. The sequence goes on from CM056392.1 coordinate 32,650,820, forward strand.
ATGAGCTGCACTTTTCTATTCATATGCGCAGACTTATCTTCGGCTGAAGCCTTGAGGCTACGTGTGTGCAGTACAGTCTATGGTACCGATAACAGTGGGCAGGTTGTTAATTTCATAAAAGCCAGAAAATGACTAACTAGCCATTCATCACTCTGAGCCATAAATATGCGCGATCCTAAAGATGCGTTCACTCCAAAGGACGCCATGCCACAACTCCTCCAACAGCACAAGATCAGCTATTGCGATGCTGGCTACAGATCTGTAAGCCATTTTATAGCTAATTTTGTTTATTGGTAAAAAAAATTTTAATTAGCATATTTAACATCATATAACATTTTTATTTAATTAATTCAGAAAAATAGTAGCCTGCTAGGATCATTAATTAAGTTATGGGTGTAATTAAATAAGTATTAATTTACGAATGCTGTACTCTTGGTTCTGAGCAGGTGTAAATTCTGTTCGTATGTACTAACAAATCTGAGCTATGAAAACTTTGACTTATGCCAAAATACGGGCAAAATTGCTGATACGAATGATTTACTGTCATGGTTTATGACCTTTTTCCCTTGCGGTCGTGTTCCTCGGTCGCCACACGTGGGCGCTGCTCCATTGGTGGTGTTTTGGCTCCGTTCCTTCTTTTTGCGAAGAAGTCTCGTCAGCGTTTCACAGCTGTGCATGGTTGCCGGTGAGCTATATAAGCCTTCCGTTTCTTTCATTCGGGGCTTCGATATTGATTATTGATTGTGAGTGTTTGATTGTTTGTTCTGTGGTGTATTTTCTGGTATTATTTGTGCTGTTTTTGTGTGCGGTTTATTTTACCCTTTTAAAGTTTTAATCGTATGATTGATCTAGGTTTTTAACGAGACCGTTTTGCTCCGTTGTGCTTTTATTGGAGTTTTGCGGTACTTGCCTTTGTGCTTTGAGCTTTCAGGTTGAATTCCTGTTTTGTGTGCTCATTTCAGTCTCCGCTTTCTGGTCTGTCCTTTGTTTGTCGTTTTGCCTAGATCTATTGCCCTTTACTAAGAGACAGGGCATTTGTATCTTACTGACTTTAGGGTTTTAATTATTCTTAGAGGCAGGTCGGTTATTTTCGATTAAGTTTGCGTTGGTCTTTTGTTACAGCTGTTCTGTTTCGTCCTTTTCACCTGCAGGACAATTTTGTTCGGAACTGTAGTTCTGTTCGTTCTCCGGGTGTGTCCCTCCTTATATGGAGCTTGGACGATGCTATGGACATGTTTGCGTTTGACTGCGAGTCTTATGGAAGTAGCCACGGAACGTTATCTCTGTTCCTTCGCCTTCTCGTTACATTCCTATTTACCAAGAGGCACAGCTTTTATTCTCTATCAAACTCGTGGTGGTCTTTCAGCCGGTGATGTCCGGTGCTGCTGTCCTGTTCGTCCTTTTCACCTACGGGACGATTTTGTCCGGAACTGTAGTTCTGTTCATTCTCCGGGTGTGCCTCTCCTTATTTGGAACTTGGGCGATGCTGTGGACATGTTTGCGTTTGACTGCGAGTCTTCGAGAGTAGCCTTGGAACGTTAGATCCCCGTTCCTTTCACCTCTTGGTACACTAATTTGTATTCGTTTTCAGTGTTTGTTGGTTGTGTGTGTTTTATGTGTACCATTTGTGCTACTCGCCTGTTCTTGTGCGTCTCTTCGCTGAGACAGGGCGCGTATTATTTCTGGCTATTCAGAAACCTGTCCTTGTGGGGCCGTCGCGGTAGTACAGCGGTAAAAGTGCCGACTTTAAGTCGGTGCGGTTGTGCTCCGAGGATCGGGGTTCGCGCACCGGTCCTGTCAGATCCGAGCATGGCCGGCGCCCTGTGGGAGCAGCAATTGGTGGCTGCTTCCGGGTGGGGGTAGGGGCTCGGAGAGAATCGCTGCGTGCATAGCGGCCCTGGGCGGGCTGGAATCACGGTCAGGAGCTAGGAGGAGTCGCGCCCTGAAGAGGACGTGGCGCCCTCCCGTCCTACCGCCGGCTGACGGGGTTGTGTAGCGGTGATTCTCTAGCGGTTGCTACACGGGGGGAATTGAATTAGAATAGGGGTTCAATTGGCTACTAAATTGGGAGAAAATGGGGAAAAATCAGAAACAAAAAAAAAAAAGAAACCTGTCCTTGTGCTTCTACTTATTTGCGTGTGACAGTCAGCCGGGTAGTAGCGTCTGTAGGCGTGTTTGTTGTCTTGTCTCCTCCCTTAACTGCGGGGTTTCCCGCCTTAGTGGCCTTAGGGCTTAAAGAATCCCCTTGCTGCGTTTGGCTCCTCCTACCTCACACGTCACGCCTCATTACATTTACGCACAAATTCGTTCTGCTCAGGTTTCATGAATGAGGCCCATTATGTTCAAATGATTTATGTTTTTCTAAGTATTTAATTAAACATATGTTCATTTAAAGGAAGCTTTGTGTTGGAGTTTGTGTTTGACACTAAAGTTTTCAGGTGAATATCGGCCCCAAATATCGGATATCAATCTCTAATTACGAATAATCAGTATCAGCCCTGAAAAAACCATTTGGGTCGACCCCTAATTGTAACGCAGGAGGTTTTTGAGTCTTCTATTAAATATGGAAAACAAAGTGCAATTATTTTGTATCTAACAGGCAAATGAAAACCAAACCAAATAAACAGAATTTTTAAAAAAAATTTAAATAATCAAGCTAGTAGTTACACATACAGTCAAGCCAGTGGATTTAATTTGCAAACCATACAGAATCAAGGTAGTGGTTACTCATAGCCATTTATTTAGTGGTTAACCACATAGTTAGTGGTTATGCTTTGCAGTGCATTGTGTTTGGTAGAGAATTGTATGAATTCAAGAGGAGCTAAGATGTCTGAAGAAGCGCATTGTAAAAAAAAAAAAAATAATTAAACTATCAACAATGATACTGTGAAAATCACAAGTTCAATTTAATTATAAATTACATTTGACCCCTTTCCAAACTCCTTTTAACAGTATGTATGTATGAGAATGTAATCATGAAATGTATTTGATATGTCGGAAAGTATTAATACACTATTGTCCTATCCAAACGTAATTTTATTATTGAATTAATGACATGACAGAGAGATGAAATAAGAATAGTTGCCCTAGCAATAGGAAATAGGAGTAGTTGTATTGTTTTATTACCGCTGCACTAAGTCTGTTTTTCATGTCTTATTTCATTGTGAATTGCTTCAGCAATATTGTTATGTGCATCCATGCCAATAAAACATTATTGAATTGAACTGAGTTGACAGACGGGGCAGATAGAGACAGAGAGAGAGACATTGGGGACTGTGGCGTTGCGCTTGCTCAGATAACAAGCATGTGCAAAGCCTCTTGCGATGACTGTCAGCTGCAAGCAGCAGCATGTAGGCTGCAAGAAAGCCCTTTCAACCATTGTTTGGGGGGGGGGGGGGGGGATGTTCCAAAAGATCTGCAGAAGATTAGGGCAACCAACTGTCCTTTATGCGGCTTCCTGTTTTTGGAAGAGGAATTCTTTTAGGGAGCACGAAATATCTCACTCTCCAAAAATCCATCCGGGTTAACCCCTTCTTTGGTGCGACTGCACTGATGCCTTTTGGTCTGTGTGTGTGGTCGTCCGAGAGTCACGGAATCATTACCTGTGGAACGGCAGCCAGCACAGGAAGTTTTGGGTTCTGCATTTTTCCACTTCCCTTAATTGCGTCCAGCTATGATTTCAGCCCTCCTGAATTACATCACTGACAAAGACCCGCTCATTAAAGTAGCATTGAACTTGTACAGGGTAGTACATAAAAAATATATTTTTCTACAATTATAGTATCAATCAGTTGATAATAACTCAAGCAGTTTTATTTTTAAGCGTGCCAATTACCAAGAAATGGCACTGATAATTTAAACCTTTAAGTGTAACTATTTGCATTAAAGATGCACGTATAATTATGGTTTCAATCACTGAGGATTGCAATGGATTCTTTTTTCTTTAGAAAGGAAAGAAAGCTGTATTCTCTGATCCAGCCATTGCCCTCTGTGGAACTGGGGATGCCCATGTCAGGATGGTGGTATAATCTTGTTTATTTCAATGTCAGTTTGTATTGTGGCACATCATTTGCACTGAGAATTCCCTTCCAGAGTTATTTGCGTGGTGTTGTACATGGAGGTGAAAGGAGATTGATTTACACCCTTCACTTTGTCATTGTGTATGCAGTGTGAATTCCAGTGTGGCTATGTGTTATGTGGTTTTGTGAGAAATGGAGCCGTTGCTTTGTAGATGCTGTGGAATCAAAAGTAAGAGGATGGCAGGCTGACTAAACGATTACAAACCAAGAACCTGGCTCGTCTTTGTAGCAGGTTAGAAATCAACGTTAAAAAGATTGGCTTTAAAATTAACTTTTGAAATGTGTTGGTTGTCAAAGTGCAGCAAGGTTTGTGAAAACTGGTAGCATTGAATAGACGTACAAGATCCGGGCTTGATTCTGATCTGGGTCACTGCCATTGTTTTCTTGAGTAACATACATAACAGTAACATAAACTGCTTTACTAAATGTCCATATAAATATATGATAGTTTGACATGTATGCTTTATGGGTTTCATCTGGAGGATAATGAAAGGAAGTAGAATAATCATAAATATCATCTTTATCACCATGATCATCTTCTGCTTGTTCATCCATCATCATCATATAAGCTTAGTAAATTATAGATGTATCATAAGCTAATAATAATAATAATAATGAGGATGAAAGTAGATGAACATGCCTATCCTGATGTGGCCCTCTGGAAGGTAGGCTGACCCCAGAGAGAAGGGCCGCGTGCCGGACTCATTGCAGAGGTCTCTGGAGGCTCACACAAAGTCAGGGAAAGCTGTGGACCGTGCAGTCGGAGCTGGGAAAATGGCTAGCAAAGGTTTTTTTTTCTCCCCTCTATTTGAATTGCTAATCCTTCCCTGCAAGTACCCTTCAACGTCAGGGTGTGTTATTCCACAGGTTTGTGAAAAGCAGTTTTTTCAGTTGAACAGATCGCCTTTTCTTTCTTTTTTTTACTTCCTGCGGAAAGTGGGGTTCATGTTTAGGTAACTGCTTCTTGGGGTCATGTTCATTTTTGTTCCCTTGGCCCCGTTTCCTGGGGGGATCTGAAATGCAAGTCCAGTCACAGCCAGTTTTTCCCCTTACATAATTACAACCAGCCCCCCCCCCCCCCCCCCCCCCACACACACACATTGTACAGTCATAATTGAACTGACCTGCCCCATATAAATGCTCTTTTCATATATGTCTTTGTGACGAACGGTTTTCCCTCTCTGCAATTTAGTGTCATTTTATAACCCATTTTTATGCCTTTAAGAACACCTCAAGTTTACGTACACCTTGAACAAAAAGAAAATTGGCATCTTGATGTGGGACAATCTTCCAAAACAGGTCATTCCTAGTTCTGCCGTCATTATGCGCCCCCTCCCCCCACACTCCCTGCCAAGTGAAATGGGCACGCCGGAACTTGCATTTCCAGTTCATCGCTTGGTGCCGGACTTTCGGTAAATACGTTTATGGCTTCAGGAGATGTTACTCCAGGGTGTCGGTACAGGATATGGGAGAAAGCTGTCCCTGAGCAGGGGCCCCATTCTCACTGGTTACTGTGAGGGCCACAGTGCTGTAGGGACAGTTCATCTCTCTCTCACACACCCACACACTCATGCAAACACAAGCCTACACACACACACACACACACACACACACACACACACACACACACACACACAAGCATACACACACACACACACACACACACACACACACACACACACACACACACACACACACACACACACATACTGTACATGCAGACATAGTCATGCATACAGGGAAATAGGCTCTCAGGGGTGCCTGGGGGATAAAGCATGTGCCAGGTGGTGGCAGACCAAAGGGTTTCCCTGGTGTTGCACTGATGAATCACAGTAGAGGACAAATGCATGAGTCCCACATGATGCATCATTTATGATGCCTAGAATGGCTTCTGTACACAGGAAACTTCCCAGAAAACTGCAGGATGTGACAAAACTAGCAGACAGTCTGTTTTAGTGTGTGTGAGTGTGTGTGTTTTTGTATCAGTAAGCACTAGGGATGGGGGGAATAAATCAATGCAGCATAGTATGAATCTTCTGCAATAAGCATTTAGCCATAGAGTAATGTGGGGTGGCATCCTTTCCTTACTGTCACCTGTCAACAGCTGTGACCCCATCTTCCTGGGCTGGCTCTTGATAGGTGGGTAGGATTGTTTTCCCTCTCATGCCTGCATGGTTTCTCAAACTCTGTGTCATGGTTTTGGACCCTGTGGTCCTATGCGGTCGTTTTCCTCGGTGGCCACGCGAGGGCGCTGCCCTGTTGGTAGAGGCTTGTTCCGCCCTGCTGAGTTGGGAGAGTTTTTGGTTAAGCATTTTCACCTGTTGCGTGGTCACCTGAGAGTTATTTAAGCCTACCGTTCCCTTCATTCGGGGCTTCGACATTAATTGTTAATTGTTTTGTATTGTGGTGTATTGTTGGCTGTGAGTGCTCGTACCATTTTGGCTACTCGCCCATTTTTAGCGTCTCTTTGTAGAGGCAGGGCTTATTTCTTGCTGGCTTAGGTGGTTAATTATCTCGTAGAAGTTTTGGGACCGTAAATCTCTGCTCTATTTTGCCTTTAGTGCTTTTTCTCCGTGTATGGAGTTTTGGGCGATTCTGTTCAGAACTGTAGTTCTGCTCGCCCTTCGGCACATGTCTTCCCATTGGGAGATCAGGCGTTTCGCTTCTACTTAGTTATTAGCTCGTAGAAGTATAGAGTAGCAGTTCTTTGTTCCTTTTTCGCCTTTGATTGGTCTTCTTACTGAGAGACCTGGCGATTTAGCTTCTACTCACTTCCGGGTTACGGTAAACCAGTAAGTAGCTTCGGTACGTTTATTCCCTGTTGTCTCCTTCGCGTGGACTACATTCCCATTTGTTGTGAGTCAGGGTTTTTATTTATATTTAGAGGCTTTCGTGCTATTATGTTTGCGTAGGTCTTTTGTTGCAGCTATCCTGTTCGCCCTTTTTGCCTGCGAGGCGATTTTGTTGTGAACTGTTGTTCTGTTTCGTTCTCCGGGTGTGTTGTCTCCTTATGTGGAGCTTGGGCGATGTTGTGGACGTGTTGTGTTTGACTGCGTGTTTATAATAATAGCCTCGGAACGTTAGCTCTCTGTTCCATTTCACCTCGTTTTCATTCATTCGTTTACTTAGAGGCTAGGGTGGTTGTTCCTATTTAAGCTTGCGTTAGTCTGTGAATAGTAAAGTTATGGGACGACGGTGCTTCGTCGGCTCACCTGTAAAATGTTTCTCTCCTGGGAGATCGGGTGTTTACCCTCTTGGTTTTATTAATTGGACTGCGAGCCTTTTTATATCGCCATGGAACGTTAAATCTCTGTTCCTGTTCGCCTCGTTAACATTTCTCCTTACTGAGAGGCAGGGCTTGTGCTTGTTAGTCAGTTTAGCCGATGGGTTCGGTGCAACTGTCCTATTCGTCTTTTGTGCTTTTTCTCCGGGTGTGGAGATTTGGGCGATTCTGTTCAGAACTGTGTTCTGTTCGCCCCTCGGTGCATGTCGTCTCATGTTGAGACCGGACGATGTTGTGGACATGTTTGCGTGTGACTGCGAGCCTCAAACTATGCCTTGGAACATTAATTATCTGTTCCTTTGCCTTGTTTCATCTGCTGTCTGAGAGGTTAGGGCGTGGCTCTGTTTTTAAGCTTGGTCATTTTTGCTGGTAAGGTTATGGGACTGCGGTTCTCCGTCGGCTCGCCTGTAAAATGTTTCTTCCCCCTGGGAGATCGGGCGTTTACCCTCCTTTAGGTTCCGCATATGACTGTTAGTTCTAGCTTATGTAATTAGCCACTTAACATATCTGTTCTTTCGCCTCCTCTTATTAAATTATTTCATTCTTTATTTGTGTACTGTATTTATTTGTGCCTTTTCGCTACTCGCCCGTTTATTGTGTCTCGTTACCGAGACAGGGCGTGTATTATGTCTGGCTGTTCAGATTCCTGTCCTAGCACTCTACCTTGCGTTTGACAGTTAGCCGGTTAGTAGCGTCTGTAATGGTGTTCGTTTGTTCGTTGTCTTGTCTCCTCCCTTATCTGCGGGTATCCCGCCTTAGTGGCCTAAGGGCTTTATGAATCCCCTTGCTGCGTTTGGCTCCTCCTTCCTCACACGTCACGCCCCATTACACTCTGTCTTCATAGCTATGCAGCCATAGATTACTCCTGGTGGGGGCACTTGTCCAACCCTCCCACCCCTCCCCCACCCCCCACCCCCCCAGTTGGTGCTCCTGCTGCTCTATTACACTTTCCCTAACTGTTTTCTCTCTCTCTTTTTTTTACATTCTGCTGGCGGGACTTATGCCCCGCATCTCGAGAGTTGCTGTCCGGCTTCCTGTCCGTTGCCGCTTGCCCCTCCCTCCTTTCCACTGCTGCCAGCTGCTCCTGCCGCCATCGGCGCCCGGTTCCCCACCATCATTGCCGCCACATCTGGACTGTTATCTAGCTGCTGCAAATTATATTACATTGGACATTGGCTGTTTTGACCATGCTGGTCTTTAAGCCCTAGACCCTGAGCCGACCAGAGGAGGATGGGTTCCCCCCTTGAGTCTGGTTCCTCCCAAGGTTTCTTCCTAGTTACACCAAGGAGTTTTTCCTTGCCACTGTTGCCTTTGGCTCGCTCTTCTGGGGGGTTTTGGTTGGGTTTTGCTGTGAAGTGCATTGTGACAACTAAACTCCTCAAAAAAAGTTCAGAAACGTTATTTTGGTCGATTATTCCTCCCCTTTAATAATACCAATTGGTATTGTATTTTATATCGTTGGAAAGCCTGATTAGTCACCTTTACAACGAGGTACAACTTGTAAGGATCATGCATTCGTGGAATGAGCAACACAGCTAACCGTGTGGGTAGCGGCCCAAAAAAATGTGCCAAAATCCCCTGCAATATTCTTCTGTTGGTATTCACTCGTTTTGAGCTTCAAGTGCTGGCAGGTGTATGCCAGTCACAGGTGTGTGACTGGCACCTGATTGGCACCTAATTGACAGCACTTGTGTGCATGGGTCCTGCAACTTTGTTGAGTTTGTGTGTGCTCCAAGCATAAACATGCCACGTTTGTCCCTTCAGGATAAGGCCCGTGCAATAGGGCAAGTGGAAGCTGGTGTTCCGGTATGCAGAGTGGCAGCATTATTTGGTGTTAGCCCTGGTACCATTTCCAAACTTAGGACCAAGTTCCGTGAGACTGGTGAAGTCAAAGACAGACCACGAAGTGGCCGTCCCAGGAAGACAACACCCCAAGAAGACCGGTTCCTCACCCTTGCTTCACTGAGGAACCGTAGGCTTTCTTCCAGAGATTTACAGGCAAGATTTGCACAACGGTACCACAGACAGATCTCTGATCAGACGGAACAGACTGCACATCGCCGGTCTTCGTGCTTATAAGGCTGCCAGGAAGCCTGCAATGACTGCCCTTCACCGTCAGGCCCGTTTGCGCTGGTGTCGACAGCACCGACAGTGGAACCTAAGAATGTGGGGCAACGTTATGTTCAGTGATGAATCATCTGCGGAAGCTGGATGGCAGGATCAAAGTATGGAGACGGCGTGGAGAACGTTTTGCAGATTTCTGCACAGATCGCGTGACACCTTTCAATGGGGGCAGTGTCATGGTGTGGGGCGGTATCTCTCTCACAGGCAAAACAGAACTTGTCATCATTGAAGGCAATCTCAATGCAGTGAGATATCGGAATGAGATTCTGGAGCCAGTGGCGATCCCATATCTCCAGAATCTGGGACCTAACTCCATCCTCCAGGATGACAACGCTCGCCCCCACAGAGCCAGGATCATCACAGAGTACCTCCAGAATTTGGGAGTGGAGAGGATGGAATGGCCTGCCGTGAGTCCAGACCTCAACCCAATTGAACACCTGTGGGATCAGCTTGGGCGTGCTGTATGTGCCAGAGTGACCAACGCAACCATGTTGGCTGACTTGCGGCAAATCCTGGTTGAGGAATGGGATGCCATCCCACAGCAGTGTGTGACCAGGCTGGTGACCAGCATGAGGAGGAGGTGCCAAGCTGTTGTGACTGCGTATGGATCTTCCACACGCTACTGAGGTCCCTGACAGTGTAAAATGAATAAAGTGTAAAAATGGCCAATATGTGTTGTTTTTTCCTTATTACTGTGGGAGAGTGCAATCATCCAATCCACCAAGCAACTCAAAACGAGAGTGAATACCAACAGAAGAATATTGCAGGGGATTTTGGCACATTTTTTTGGGCCGCTACCCACACGGTTAGCTGTGTTGCTCATTCCAATCTGGTCTGAGTGCAATCAGACCAGCGTTGTCAATAATCTACCGTCGGGCAGGCTACGTTTCGTTTTTTCATTCGGTTTCAGCTGTGCGTTAGTTGATTGAACTGCTTTAATAATTAATAAAAAACAATAGCAATATATCGCAATCGAATCGTGAAACACAAAGAATCACAGTATTGCACCAAGTGTCGGGATAATATCGTATCTTGAGGTTGCTGGTGATTCTCATCCCTACTAAGTGTGTGTGTGTGTGTGTGTGTGTGAGGAAGAGAGGGTGTGTGTGTTTGTCTGTGTGGGAACGTGTGCATGCAAGTATAGACTGCATACCAGAGCCTCAAGTTATTTGCCTCTTGAGAACCAGGTTAATTCTCTAAAATAACAGTAAAAATCAGATCAGTTAATGTCTCCTTTCCTGGGGGGATGTTATTGTGCACTGCTCTTTCCTGATCTCCCATCGAAGTGCAGTTGATCAACCTGCTGTGACCTGGGTTTGTGACCCTAGACCTACAAGACTAGAACGATTCTCTCTGTCTCAGCTTACTGTGAAACCTAGAAGGCAAATTACGAGGTGCTAGGCTTGTAATCATTTATGCCGTGCATACCATTAACATTTAAATGCATATTTTAGTATTGCAGTAATCTGTTGTTTTATACATATTTAAAATCGAACGTGGGGACATGTTCGAAGTGAGCAAGGAGATGTCAAGGATGTTGGTAGAAAGAATAAAACTATTTAACTATTAAAACGTTTTCTTGTTTTTGTTCATCTTTATGCCATGTACTGTAATACTACTGGAGCTTCTATTTTGACATTTGTTTGAACTGGAAAAAAAAATTGGAACGAAAGACACAAGGCTTCTCATTGCAGGGGCCCAAAAGAACCCAGGTCCCTCGTTAGTCTTCTCATACCCCTTTTCTTTCTCACAGAACACCTTTGTTCGGCGCTGAAAGTTGGCTCGCGCAATGCCACCCACCCCTCTCTGGGGTTCCTGCTTCCTTAAGTGTCGAGCTGGGCGGTATTTGGGGGTTAATTGCTTCAGCGTGCTCGCAGGTAATTCATTCTGAGGGGGAGGGGTCAGCGATGTACAAGTACAGGCAGTGGGGCCAGATGTAAAACTCTTTTTTTTGTTGCTGTTTTTGCTTTCCTCTCCGAGGCAGTATACACGTTTGCTCAAATTACACACTTAACCAGTTGAAGGGTTTCTTCTCCTCAGTTATTTTTCCAAAGAGTTCAATAGGAAAATTTGCCAGGAGAAACAACCCATCAAGTGATCCATCCATATTTACTGCATATCTGTAGCAGAGTGATGGTTTTAGGCTCGTTTGATACCTCGGACCCTTGATGACTTACAGCCATTTCGCAAACCATGTATTCCATACTGTTCCAGCATAATTTAGTACCAGAAAATAAGATATCAAGAGTCTTTTGATATTGTTGGGTCACAGACATCAGGAAGTCATGACATGCAAAGGATATGCGACCAAATATTTAAAATGATTACTTTATTCTACATTATGTTAAACTGTCCAATATTTTTTGATGCCCGACAATAGGGGTGGGGGGGGGTTCTATAAAAGGTTCTATACAGAAGGTTCTATAATTTCTAAACGGTTCATCCGATATGGATGAAAATACCCTCAAATTAAAGCTGACAATCTGCATTTCAACATCATTGTCATTGTATTCTTTCAAACTCAAAGTGCTAGAGTACAAAACCAAAATAACAAAAATGTGCCACTGTCCAATGAATTATGGTGCTCACTGTATCTGTCCTCCATTCTGATCCTCCTTGTCCTTTCTGCAGCATTTGTCACAGTTGATCACCACCCGCTGCTGTCTTTCCTGACAATACCATGGAGTTCTGTGGCACAAATTATCACTGGTTTGCTTCCTACCTCGATGGTTGCGCCTTCCAGGTTGCATGGGGTGGCACAGTTTTGAGACCTCTCGACAGGTGTCCCCCAAGGTTCTGTCCTTAGTCCCCTCCACTTGTGTCCATGTGTCTTGGTTCTGTCATCGTCTCCTATCTTAGCACTACCATAATGATAACAGACAGCTCTTTCCCTGCTTCCCACCCTTGTAGACACTGCTCTCAGCACACACCTCAGCTTATCGGCATGACATTTTTCGTCTGGATGGCTGGATGGCAGACCATCGCCTGAAGCTCAGCTTGGCTAAAACTGAGATGATGCACTTCTCCCCTGGTTGCATGTACCGTGTCACAGTGCCCACCTCTTCATCTGCTAGGAATCTCTGTGTGGTACTTGATAATAAGCTCAAATGAAGATCAAATCCAAATGAAATAAAATCATAAAATAGTCAAAAATCTGTCATATGCCATTGTCAGTGAAATTCAGCCAATGCAAAATAGATGGTAAATAATAAAAATCTAAAGAAGTAAAAATAAATGAGTAAAAAGAAATTTAATTAAATAATATAATAAAAACAGAATGAAAATATTTAAAGCAGGTACACGATCCATAATTAACATGATAGATAATGAGAGTGTACAGTCCCGGCCAAAAGTCTTGTCGCATGAGTGGACAAAAGTGACAATTGCTAATTACCCAACTCTTAATTAGCTAATACAGTTAGGAAACAACACAAATTAATCATAAGTGTCTAAGGTTTATTTAGATACAAGCAAAATTACATTTCAAAATTGTTACTAAATGTTACAGCTTGATAATGATCAACAGGCCAGTTTTGGCCGGACAAAAGTCTTGTCGCAATGGCCAACTCCAATTTCTAGGCCACAGTGAATAAGGAAGAAACAAACAAGGGGCTTGATTAGTCAGCTGTAGGTAACTTTGAGCTATAAAAGCAGAAATTTGACACTTTAAGCCAAGTTCATGCTCAACATTGCTTCTGTCAACATGCCCAAGATCAAACCAGAAACCAAAGTGTTGATCATCAAGAATCTCAAGTTCAAGTCTCCTGCTGAAGTTTCAGACATCTTCAATGTGTCTAAACGGCAGGTGGAGAGGATTCGCAAGCGCTACCAAGAGACTGGCGACGTCCATGACAGACCCAGGTCGGGCAGACCGCGCAAGACAACTGCTCGAGACGACAGCTTGCTGGTCCGATGGTCAAAAGCCAGCCCCAGGGAGGAGTGGACGCCAGCAACGCCTGTTTCGTCAAGAACTGTACGTCGGATTCTTGCTCGCAATGGTCTCCACGGTCGTATTGCTGCCCAGAAACCAGCGCTAAACAAGAGACAGCTAAGAAACCGTGTTGCGTACACCAAGGCCCACAGCCTGACGGAAGGTTGGACAGCAGAAAAGTGGCAAAAATTGATTTTTCAGATGAATCGTCAGTTGAGCTCCATCCCAAGCGCCGCCAATATTGTCGACGACCCTCTGGGGCCCGTCTGGACCCACAGTTCACCCAGAAGACAGTCAAATTTGGAGGTGGAAAGATTATGGTTTGGGGTTACATCCAATACGGAGGTGCCAGGGAGATCTGTAAGGTGGATGGTAACATTGACAGTGCCAAATATCAACCGATTCTTGCCTCCCAGTACATTCCCAACTACAAGAGGGGTCAGATTTTTCAACAGGATGGAGCTCCTTGCCATACCTCAGGTTCCACTATGACGTTTCTCAGAGGGAAGAAGATCAAGGTCCTTCAGGGATGGCCAGCACAGTCTCCAGATATGAATATTATTGAGCATATCTGGGGAAGAATGAAGGAGGAAGCTTGGAGGACCAAGCCGAAGAACTTGGAGGAGCTTTGGGATGCCTGCAAGGTGGCCTTCCATGCCATCCCCGACGACTTCATCAACAAGCTCTACGACTCTCTGCCAAACCGGATGGCAACTGTTCTGCAGGCCAAAGGAACCCATACAAGATATTCATTTCTTAACTTATAGTCCATGATGAAATACTAGACTGATTTTTCATTTGGTATTTTATTAACTTTTTGAGAAAGATAAAATGTATTGATTATAATTTGATTTGCGACAAGACTTTTGTCCAGGTAGAAACTGGCTTGTTCATCATTATCAAGCAATTAACCTTATAAGCATCTATTAAATTTTTGTTTTGCTAGTATCTAAATAAACTTTAGACACTTATGATTAATTTGTGTTGTTTCCTAACTGTATTAGCTAATTAAGAGTTGGGTAATTAGCAATTGTCACTTTTGTCCACTCATGCGACAAGACCTTTGGCCGGGACTGTATTATATCTTTTTTTGAAGATACGACCACGCTGTTATATCTTCAAAATGTCATTGGACAATAAACATTTTCTGTTTAAAATTTCCGACGGTATCACAGAATAAAAATAGAAACACACGTGATCTACAAACTCACCACCGGTTTAGAAGTTAGGAGGACTACTGCACAAGCTAAGGTTCACTGACATTGTCAGCTACTTAGCTAGCTAACTAGCCCGTTAGTGTATTTGCAACAGTATATTTGTAACAGTAAAATATATAATATTTTTAATATTAGATGTTTAGCTTGCAATAAAGAAATGTTAATTGTCAGAATTGTTAATAACAATTGTTATACAGAGGTATATAACAAATTAAAGGTTACCTTGTTAGTTCGCTTAGCTACACAACTAATACCTTGTTTTAACTACAAATTAAACATATCATGGCAAATTGATGCTAGAGGAATTAATCCACATTATCATGTCAGACAAATAACAACATGAGACCACATACGTTCTTAATGGTTGATAATAGGCTAAATGACAAGTGAATACGCAAATCCGGTGAACAGAGATGGAGTAGAAGGATTTCATAGGCGGGGGACCAGGATGTATTTTGAAAATGCACAAATGACTGCTTCTGATGCTTCATCTTACAAATTGCATCTAGCTCATGAAATAAAATTAGCTAAATATATTTAAAGTATGTAAAATATTGTATTTAAAATGCAAGTAGCCTAATTGAAATGCTGCCCAACCCTTCCCGTTGAACACTACAGCCGTATGTAAGATGTGTGATACAAAGAAAATAAATAATTTTTTAAAGTTTGAGTTGTGCTCTCTGGTTTACATGTCCTTTGAGAGAATTTTCTTTAAATTGTGAGGACAGTTTGTATTCGTTTTACTCTGAAATGGCAGATCCTATTTGTTCAAGAGCGAGAAGTGGATAGCCATGATATGTACACATTTTGCTTATAAATCTCACTGATTGTTTTGATTGGAGTAGTTTCCTACTGGGGTTATGCCGCTCACAGAAGTCTTTTATTTTTACTGTAGTTTATGGGCGTGTGGTGGAAAGGGTAGCAGGTGGTTAAAAATGATAGAGAAAGATGACTGCATGGCACCAAATGTGATTCCAGTGGGGAGTGCGTCACTGTTTTTACTGCATATGGGCCCGTTTTTTTTCTCCCTGATTCACTCTTGACAGAAATAGGATGTGACATACCAGTAGCTTGTTTCCCAAGACTGCACATGTAAAGTGCAGATGTTATCTGCAGAGGCGGGAGATGAATGAACAGGCAAGGCCGGCACGTAGCCACGGCGACCGGGCAGCCTGTCTGTCTCTTCACAGAAACATTTGGGGGGGGGCGGGGGGGGGGGGGGACATTGGGGCTGTTTGAAGGTGAACAGAGGTGTGTTGAGGACATATCTCATCTCTAATCAGACCCTGACACGCAGCTACAATGTCATCAGCTTATGATGACATCACAATTACCACACGCCATCATCCAATAGAATGCGTGCAGCCCTGGAGTGACTGGGCGAACCAAAAAAAAAACCCTCAAATCCACAACCTAAAAGGAGGCCGCACGTCTAATTCTCGGCGGGGCTCCCTGGAACCCCGCCTGCTTTTAAATGTCCCCTTTCCTGTTTGTGTGTCCTTTTGCGGGTGTCTGTGGATGAAAGCCTCATTGCTGCATCTGACAGCCAATTAATCAATGCAGGGAGGAGGGGAGAACAGGGGCAAACATAGACAAAAAGTGGAATTAAAAGGGAATTAAAATGAATAAATCAAACCTGCGCGATGCTTGCTCTGTCAGACCAGCCTATTTCCTGTGCCAAAGTGATTACTCATGTTCCAAAGCAGAAAAAACATGGCATGTACACATGATAAGAGCGTGTGACATTAATAAGCACAGGTGCCATTGTCCTAAGGCATGTGAGGAAAGAGTGAAGGGAATATCCCGAACAGCAGCTCATTGCTAACCCCACGACTGGAGCGTCCTTTGTACACATTCTGCTGTTCTGTGCAATTGGATATAGTAGCATTGTTTGCTCATGTATTTTAATGAATTTTTAAATGAATTTAAGGATTGAAGGATAAAATAAGCTAGTCCTATTACATTTTCCAAGATGTATGTATTCCTAAAGGCTTCTTGAAGCATGTGTAACACCTTTATTACCACAGAATAACATCTTTATAAATCATTCATAAGCATGTGTAACATCTTTTTTTTTAACCACAGAATAATGGTATTAAAGATGTTACACATGCTTTATAAATCAGTCATAAGCTTATGTGAGACCTTTATGAATGCAGGACAACATACTTATAAAACATTCATAAGCATGTGTTCATCTTCATTAGCATAGGATAATATCTTTATAAATCATAACCATGTGAGCAGGATTTTTTTGGTCATTTTTTTGGTCACCCCTAGTCAAGTGACACCTTGTGTTATGTAGTATTTGAGTATGACACTGTACATAATGTTTAGTATTATGTCATCTTATGTCATGTATTTATTGTGAGTTGTTTTTGGAAATATACTGGCTTTAGGAATGGAAGTTTGTGTAAAGTATGACATAGGCTATTTGTCACAGAAATGTACTGTATTTTCAAACATGCTTACCATTGAACATTATTACAACATGCATCACCTCATGCATTACCTAAATCATACAAATTTAAAATACATTAAAATGTTGACTCATACCACTAAAACACAGTGTTAG
>CM056392.1:32668528-32794588 GCA_029718625.1 Synaphobranchus kaupii
ATAAATTATTCACTGGAATCATACATGTCAATATAGTGATATACAAATACACTTCATACCTTTTAAATAAAATTTTTTCAAAGTCTTCACTACATATATTTTATGAGTCTGGACAGACATGGATGTAAACTGCAACGTGACTTGTTGGCGGAGGCATACAACCGCAAGGCGGTTATTTCTAGTTTTCATTGTGATCTGAAGCCAGTTTTAGTGCCTGGGTGACCTGCAGTGTAACAGTGTTAAGGTCCCAGTATACTTAAACAAAATCGAATTTGGCGGATTCGCAAAGGCTATCAAGCTGCTGTTGAATACAGCGCTCAGTATATGTGCAGTATACTCACTGCGACTCGAGGTCTGATCATTTAATGACACTCCGTGCCAGACAGATGGATTCTAAGTGTACTTTTATAATTACAACATAGGCATTTGCAGTATTGCTATGTTGATATGGAAACTAGCATAAACTAGCATAAACCCTGTTACAAATGAAATAATTACAAATAATCACAATGCTGATAGGGGGCAATTGGCGACGCTAATGTTAACAAAATGGAAGAAAACGATGAGTAAAATAAATACATTTATCAATTGTAAAAAGGAGTTTCTTTAAAGATGGAATTTCAGTGTCTCTGTAGTCCCTGCTTGCGCAGTCATACAAGTGTATAAATGCTTGAACAGCTTCAGCAAGTCTAGCCTTGTTGACCAATTGCAAGCGAGGGTGTATTGGGCGACGATGAACAAGGCTGTGCGAAAAGTTTAACTAGTTAGGCTGGCCAACCTGTGCACACTGCTTCGTTTTGGTCGCATACCAGTTCGACAGCCTTTGCGCATCCCTTGATTTCAATTTTGTTTGAAGTAGCTGGTGTGCTATAGGCACAGTCCATCTGCAGACTGTTTACCACAGGCTAACAGTATCCCTGTAGGATTGCATCAGGTCCTCTCTCTCTCTCTCTCTCTCTCTCTCTCTCTCTCTCTCTCTCTCTCTCTCACACACACACACACACCCACTCTCTCTCTCTGTTCCTTTCTCGTTCTCCATCCCTCTCCCCCCACCCCCCAAGGATGACTGCTCACTAGTGGCATAGCCAGGAAGTCATTTGGGGGTGGGGTAGGGGGCGGGGTGGGTTCGGATTGAGTGATGCATAGTTTACGCATATCTCTAGCATTTGGGCAGGGCTTCAAACTCAACCCGCCCCCCGGCGACATCTCTGCTGCACTAGAATAGAAACAGGGCCTATGGGGGGGCGGAGAGAACAGCAAAGACGGGGGGAGGACGTAGAAGAGAGGAGAGAGGATGCGAGAGACACGATAGGCTGGCTCCAGCTTCTTATCCAGCTATGCGCCTTCTCTACAACAGAGCCTGGGCGAACCGGGCTGGCTCCCTCCCACGTTTACCTCAGCGCTCTTTATGCTGATAGCGGCGGACAGAACGTCGTTGAGCCGCTTGCCGTACCCGCCTACCGCCCTCTCGTAAACGGCACCGGTCACGCTGGCTGCAGGCTAAGCCGACACGGGTCACGACAATAGAAAACGGCCATGAGACACCGACCACAACCTTCACTAAGCGAGCCGGGCCTGGTTCCAGGTCCATTTGACTTCTGTTTTTGATCGGGGTCAAAAACATATTTTAAATGCTTCTTTATTAGACAGTTTGAAAGCACATGTATGTATTTGGAGGGCATATAAGAAAACAACAAGCAGTTGAAAGTGCTTTTCAGTGGAACTTTGTTCCGAGCATTGGTGAAAACATGTGTGCCTTGTTGAAATCCTAGTAATCTGCATGAATTTCACCGGTGTATTATAGGGTTAATGTATTTCAGAATAAAGTATTTGACCTGGGTCTGGTGGATTTAGGTATTGATTTAGACCAGGCTGTGTAGGAAGAGGCGCGGTATAAGTTTGTGATGTAAAAGTGGCACATTGGGAGAAAGCAGTGGTCTGGACATGGCCGGATCATGCCCCCTACCTGACCCTAAAGCTCCCAGTGGAGCTGTACCTGCTTTCATTAGCAGCCCATGGGAGAGAGGAGGGGAAGGGACAGGCCTTCAGGTATTTGAAGCCTTCAGCTCTGCTAATCCATGATTTATTTAACGTCTCTCGCCATTACTCCACCATTTTGGAGTTTTTTTTCTCCTTCCATTCTTTGTTTTTCGCCGTCTTCCTTCCTTCCTCCCTCCCACCCTCCTCGTCTTTCATCGGCTAATTATCTGAAGTTCAGAGGATCGTGTAGTCTCCATTTGTGTCCTTGTGTCTTTTTGGTGTGTGAGTCATACCCCCTCCCCCCATGGTTGAGTTTCTCTGATGTGTTCTTGTGTATTACTTTTCTTTTCTATTTCTGTGCGTCCTGTTTTGTGCTGGGTGTCTGGCTGTTTTTTTTATTTGTATGCATGTTGTTTTGTGCTGTGTGACTGACTTTTCTATTTGTCTGGATGCTGTTTTTGCTGTGTGACTGATTGTTTTTTATTTGTGCAGGTGCTGTTTTTTATGTGTCTTTTTATTTGTGTGGGTGCTGTTTTGTGCTGTGTGACTGTTTATTTGTGTGGGTGCTGTTTTGTGCTGTGTGACTGTTTATTTCTGTGGGTGCTGTGTGACTTTATTTGTGTGGGTGCTGTTTTAACTTTTGTGCTGTGTGACTGTTTATTTGTGTGGGTGCTGTTTTGTGCTGTGTGACTGTTTATTTGTGTGGGTGCTGTTTTAACTTTTGTGCTGTGTGACTGTTTATTTGTGTGGGTGCTGTTTTAACTTTTGTGCTGTGTGACTTTATTTCTGTGGGTGCTGTTTTGTGCTGTGTGACTGTTTATTTCTGTGGGTGCTGTTTTGTGCTGTGTGACTGTTTATTTGTGTGGGTGCTGTTTTAACTTTTGTGCTGTGTGACTGTTTATTTGTGTGGGTGCTATTTTAACTTTTGTGCTGTGTGACTGTTTATTTCTGTGGGTGCTGTTTTGTGCTGTGTGACTGTTTATTTCTGTGGGTGCTGTTTTGTGCTGTGTGACTGTTTATTTCTGTGGGTGCTGTTTTGTGCTGTGTGACTGTTTATTTGTGTGGGTGCTGTTTTAACTTTTGTGCTGTGTGACTGTTTATTTGTGTGGGTGCTGTTTTAACTTTTGTGCTGTGTGACTGTTCATTTCTGTGGGTGCTGTTTTGTGCTGTGTGACTGTTTATTTCTGTGGGTGTTGCCTTGTGCCGTGTGACTGGCTGTTTTTTTCACTTGTACGGGTGCCGTTTTGTGCTGTGTGACTGCCTGTTTGTTTGCGTGGGTGCTGTTTTCTTTTCCTGTACGACTGACTGCGTGTTTTTCCTCGTTCCTCTCCAGAGCGCCGCTGCAGCTCCCAGTCCGGTCCTCGGGAACATCCCTCCAGGAGACGGCATGCCAGTGGGGCCCGTCCCCCCGGGGTTCTTCCAGGTACAGCCGCCGCGAACGCCTCCTCCCAGGACGGCACCCTCAGCCCACAGAGACGCACAAACAACCATACGCACTCACCCAGGCTCACCTAGCGCTCGCGCGTGCGCGGTTAAAAGGCTCGCCCAGGCGACGGCACACACGTGATGACAAGCGCGAGCTCAATATCCCGGCTTCTCGCTTTCAAATTAACGAAC
This sequence comes from Synaphobranchus kaupii, assembly GCA_029718625.1. Taxonomy (NCBI): domain Eukaryota; kingdom Metazoa; phylum Chordata; class Actinopteri; order Anguilliformes; family Synaphobranchidae; genus Synaphobranchus; species Synaphobranchus kaupii. The sequence goes on from CM056392.1 coordinate 32,672,126, forward strand.
GTACATACGCACACACTCGTCTCTCTCCTGAAAGATTCTAAAACATCTTCTGGCCAAATTCGATCTCCCAACAAGCAGCTGCGTAAGGATGCTGGTTTCAGCGGCATCTCGGTTGAAATCGAGAAGCGCCATGCCCCGCGAACACCTGCAAGTCGAACACCTGAGCATGCCCTCCAACGAACACCCTGTTGGTAAACGCAAGAGAGGGAGGGCAAGAACAACCTGGAGAAGAAACATCACCACTGGGCTCGAGGAGATGGGGCTCTCGTGGGGGGAAGCCATTGGTTGCAGTGGCCACAGACCGTCGAGGGAGATGTCGGGACAGTACTTCCCGTCTTTAATCGACTTCCCTTGTCTTTCGTACTCTTCCTCCTAAGCACGTGGACAAACGATCACTTGAGAAAGAAATGATCATCATAATTGGAGCCATCACTGCCGCAATGAGATTGGCAGGGTAGGGGGATGTGTTGTCTGTCCGTCAAGCGAATTCTGTCCTTTCAAACCGGTGATTTGAACCATCTTCCCCGTTAAAAGATCGGTAATTGATTGCTGGGGCTGGCGAGCTCTGGGCTGCTTTCTCTCGGCCAACGGATTTGCCTGACTCGGCCGCATTGCTCTGTTGACCGTTTTCGCCTGGATTTTCTTTTAATTTTAACAAGGATTGATAGATAAATATTACTTCTGAAGTCCTGAAAAAAAATTGCTTTTATATTTATGTAACGTCTCCATAGGCAGCAGGAGTGGTTCATTTAAATTCCACATGGATTTATGGAAATAAATCATCATTTATAAGGCATTGCACAGGTGGTAAAGTGATTCTGGTGAACTTGCATTTGCTCCAGATCCACATTTTTCCGGCAAAAAAGACACGGGAGCAAGGAAAGCGGGGGCCGTACAATAGATGCTAACGGTGTTGAACTGACTTTAACGGGAAGAATGCGTTTTTTTCATTAGCATTACGACTGCGCAGGATTTCTAGGGGGTGGGGGGGGGGGCGTAATGGCTGTGAAATATGAATGAAGTTTGAGGTCGCGGCGGACTCGCCTTCCTTGTGCGAGGTCACTGCACGCATCATTACAGATCTAAGGACGGAAGAGAGCACTTGCACTTAGGCCTACATGTAGGAGGGAGGGAGGGAGGGAGGGAGAGAGAGAGAGAGAGAGAGAGCGAGAGAGAGAGAGAGAATTTGAGATTAAGACAGAGAGGAAAGGAGAAGAATATCGCTGAGGGAGAGCTCGTAGCCTGCGTATCTGACCGTGTTAATGGCAGCGCTGAAAGTTCAGACACACCGTCGCTCACTAAGGTCTCTGTACAGTGAGGTTTTACTTGTCGAGTGAATGAGACAAATGCAGGCTCATACAGGTTCTGAACAACCTGCACACTCTAGCCTTTAAAATGTAGCGGAACTGGTTAGAGCCAAGGGGAAGGAAGGGGTAATATTATTTAAGTGTTGTAGATTAATGGCCTCCATTTTCCATTCCTCACCCCGCTCCCTGTCCCCGCAAGCACCCCGGCTTACAAGCATGTAGGGCCATGGATTGCTTCATTATCATAATGGTCAGAAGAACAATTACAGTGAAGCATATTAGAGAAGGAACCTGTGAGCTATTTTAGCTGAAAGAGAGTTCAAAACCGTCCTTTTCGGCGAGTGTGATTTGCGTTGTTTGTGTTTGTTTCAGCGTGAGCGCACCACGTACGCTAACAGCAGGAAGTATGGCATAGCCTTTTTTAAAAATATATACATACAGTGCATTTATACAGCTGGATATTTACTGAAGCCGATGTGTACCTTACTCAAAGTTACATTGGCAGTGCCTCAGCTGGGAATTCAACCTGCAACCTCTAGGTTACATGTCCAGTACACTACACTGCTGCTGCTGCTGCCAAAATGCCTTGCCCAACCAGCCCCCCTCTCCACCTCCACCCCCCCCCCCCCCCCATGACAACCAGTTCAGATCTCCAGGCATAAAGAGCCGAAGCAGATTTAAAGCGGCCCTCTGCACAGTTAATGACCTAAGGAGCTCAAATTATTCCCAATAAGTGGCTTGCCTTCCGTGCTTTCGTCCGTATACACTGGCTGCGGAGGACAATGGCCGGCCGAAGGGAACCTTTTTTCAAATTTCCAGCCTATGAACGTGAACCCAGACAAAAACTCAGAAAGGGTCACCTGACAAGCGTAAAATGTATCGTTTACTTGCGTCTCTCTCTTTCTCTCTCCCTCTCTCTCTCTCTTCTCTCCCCGTCTCTCTCTACTTCTCCCCCTTTCTCTCCTCTCTGTCTATCCTGTGTTCTCTCATTATCTCTCCCCTCTCTGATTCTCTAGCCTCCCCTCTCTCTCTCTTTCTCTCTCTCGCACCAACTCCCCTGTCCCTCCTCTGTCTCTCCCTCCTTCCCTCCTCCCTCCCTCCCTCCCTCCCTCTCTCTCCTGCACGTCTCTCTCTTCAGCCTCGGCTGAGGTGCAGTCAGGTTTTTTTTTAATATGAAGTCACATCACGGAGCTGATACTGGAATCGGTGGGACAGGCCGTTCCCCCCACCCCCGGCTCTGCTTCCACGCGTTCTCTCTCCGCCCCCCCCCTCCCCCTCGGCTTCGGTTCAACCGTCGCAGCGGGGGTCCCAGGGGCACGGACCGCGGACGCGTGCGAAAGGCCGCCGTCTCATCCCCAAACAATCAGACTTAAAAGGGGGTTGAGAGCCGTGGAGTGCACGGTTTATTTCCGGCCTTGAGATTGGCTTCGCTGAGGTAAATCGCGGGGCGCAAGGTGATCGTGCCCGTCGTGGTCTAAAGCTCCGCCCCTTGTGTGCGCGCCAGAGGGTCAGTGAGCCCTCACGTTTGCGTTGTTGTCTTGCGAACTTAAAAAAAAAAAAAAGGGTGACTTAATTTGAATGGGTGGTTCTGTACGTCATTCGTCTGCCTAGCTGACCTCCTTTTCCAGCCCGAGGCACGTAGCTCACATTTCATTTTATCCAAGTGGGTGTTCTCCGGTACGGTGGCGGTTAAGAACCCATGCTCTGGAGTACGACGGCAGTGCCCACACAGGATGTGAACCCATAAACCTCCCGGCAACCAGACCGGCTCCCAATCCATTACAACCCACAGCTGCTGTGGGTCTCTTTGGTACAGTGCATGGCGTTTGAACACGATGTGATGCTCTACAGAAGAACCTGTCCACATTTACTTGCTGAGTTGTTTGACGTCGTGACCAATCAGGCGCACTTTTACTTGGAGGCGCCTGTGAGTGACAGCAGTGAATGCAGTCTGTGGAACCAGCATGCAACATGGAAGCCATGGCTTCTCCTATTCTTGACTTCTCTGCTCTGAGGGGGAGGGGCAGGGGGGCCTCTCATTGGCCCCTGCCGCCGTCCGTCTCCTCCGCAAGCCCCCGCCTACTCGCGTCCTCGGCCCTTCCGGCCGGCTTGTAGCCGTGTGCACTGGTCCCTGCTGACAGGGGCGGAGATAGGGCCGTGCTGCGTACCCTGTGCCGCGGGGCTGTGAGAACGTCGCCTCCCTTCGCTTGGCCTCGCGTCCCGCCGCGGTCCTCCATCGCATACATGCTGACACGGGCACAGGCAGTGTGTATGCCATGACGCATCGATCGGAGTGGTTGTAATCGTAATGCCAAACTGCGCCGGTGCATCCAAATCTGAGGGCCACAGTCAGGACTTCAACTGATGTCTTCACTCTGTCTGTCTGTCTACTTTATGAATTTTTTTTTAATTATTGTCATTGTGAACCCAAATCTCTCTCTCTCTCTCAATATAAAAAAAAAAATATTTCCTTTTTTCTGGGTGTGTGTGTGATTGGATCATTTTGTTTTGCATGTAATATGTGAACAAGTAGGTCAAATTTTTTTCGTTCTGTACAATAAAGAAGTCCTCAAAAGTCAGTCTCCCACTCGCTCTCTCTCTCTCTCCCCCTCCCTCCCTCCTTCTCTCTCTCTCTCTCTCTCTCCCTCCCTCTCTCTCTCTCCCCCTCCCTCTCTCTCTCTGTCTCAGCCTGCCCTGTGTCTTTCTGGCTTTCCTTCCCTCTCTCTTTCTGCTTCACCTGTGGAGCGCATTTTTCAGGCCCAGTGTCCTTGAGTTATATCTGCACGCGCCCGCCTCGGTCTCAGCTGCCACACGGGCGTTTCCGTAGCGACGACGTCCGATCCGGATCATTACGCCCGCGCCGGCGTGCAGAGGGTAGCGGCGAAATCAGACACGGAGGGATGGAGATTTATACACTCTCTGATTTACGTCCCGCGCAGCGCCGTACCAGTAAGCGCCCGGGCCCATTTCGGTCTCTTATTTTTTCACTCGGCAAATAAATCACCCGGCTCTTACACAGACCTAGCGGTTTGTTAAAGGGAACCGAGATGAACTCGTGTTTTTATCAGACAGATATCCAGCATATCTGAACCTCCTCCCTACTGTCCAAGCCAATAGCAGTTCCGCGGTGAATCGGCGTCCCTCTCGATCGGTTCGCCCCGAAGGTTTTTTTTTTTTTTTAACTCGGATGTGCGTTGCGATGGTGATTTAACCGCCGCGCCAATGTATTCCAAGGGAAAGGGAGAACGAAACTATAAATTTGGGGGTGAAGTGACAGGTAGCATTGCCCTCTGCTGGTCAGGTGCACGGGAGTTTTACGCAACACTTCTGTGCAGTGTAGCTTAGCGTGTAGCTTATGTCAGACGTGCTGTCAATTTACACAGCTGGATGTTTGCAGAAGATTACTGAAGTTAAGAGCCTTACTCAAGGGGGTAACAAAAGGAACCCTTCTGGGAGTGGAAGTCCAGCCAGTTAAGTACTGCCTCGCTAAGCCACTCTATTCAGCCGTATGCTTTATTAGCCTTTCAGGCTGACGGTGTGCTGTCAAGCCCTTTCTTACTGGATCTGGGACCCTCATTGAACCCTTTCTGCACAGGCCTTATGGACTTGATACCATTCGCCGGACGGCACAGGGTCTCATCTTGATTGGCCGCGTGACTTGACTGATGGCCATCCTGGCAAGTGACAGAACGGCTATAGCAATCGATATTGTGAGATGAACAAGGGAGATGCCTCTCCCACTGCCACGCCCTTCAGTCTTTTTGAGAATGAGAATTTCCCCTGTTTAGATTTTATTTATATGCACTTTATTATTCTTATTCTGTGCTAGGTAAACTATTCATGTCCCGTATGTCTCTTCGTTGTTAGCCAAGTTTGGGTTTTGCAGTGCAATACTTTTGGCGTGTTGCTATTTTCACCAGTCTGCGCTGTCACGTGAACGTTCGCTGCATTTAAGCGTCCGTAGTGTTGGAGTAAATGAATGCAGTGCTAAGATAGTGGTCTGCTGATTTCATGATATCAGGCAGAGCAGTTTCCTGTATCCTTCTCAAATGACAGCTGGCACTTTTTATTTCATCTCCTGTATGGATTTTTTCCCCCAAGGTTAAATGAAGTTTTCCGGAGTGTTCTTGCCGATTGAAATTCCTTACCTTAAATGTAGCCTATAACAAAAGTCCAAAGGATTGTATTTAGAATGTTGTGGGGCCCTACAACATATGTTCCTACCATTTCTGTGTCTTGGACATTGCAGTTTCTGGTTTTAATTAATGAATGACAAAAAATAATTCATTGGATGTTTTCTGGTTAATAACTGCTTTGTACAATAAACCTGAACATATCTCTGTAAATACCTAATATCCAAGTTGTTTTGTATGAAGGAACATGTCATTGCTGAATTCCTTAAGGAAATAGCAAAGGAACAGTCAGGTTGCCATCTTTACGTTCATGATATTGTTTAGCATTTGTGGGTTTCAGTGCTGCCTACAGGCTGGAGGACTGAACAACATCCAGTTCTCTCATTAACACCCCTCAGCATGTAGAGGAAAGGGTACGATCGTGATGTTTCATCCCAGTGGTGGTGTTAATCCTATTACCTGCCCACAGGGGGGCGCTGCTTTTTATGATATTTTGGGCCAGTATTTGTTTGAAAGAACCCTGTATCTTTCTGTTAGTGTTGCTAGAGCAGAGCCTGGATTATGGTATCAATTTACTTATGTTAAGGGCTCCCTATTACGATTCAGATGTGGTCAGTCAGTGGGTGGGAATAGCATTTCCATTGCGTAGCCATTGAGCCATTTCGGGTTTTACTAGTGCAGGTTGGTGTACTGTGAGGAAGCTGTGTGTATGGTTGTACCCACATCTATGGTTCGAATAAGACTCAGACTGAGCTCAGTCTGCTATCCATTTAGCAGTAGCAACGCTCATGTTATATGAGCACATAAGCCAAATAACTTTTGTCGGTGTTCATATTTACGTGGCATTTAGCAGATGTTCTTATCCACACCAGCTTGCATAGCTTAGATTCAATCTCATTTATACAGCTTGATGTTTACTGAAGCGGTTCGGGTTAAGTATGTTGCTCGAGGGTACGACAGAAGCGTTCCGCTCTGGAATTGAACCTACGGCCTCTGAGTCACGAGCCTGGTTCCTTTGCCGTTGTGCCACACTTCTTCACGCCCTCACGTTTAACGCACGTTTCCGTTAAGGTATGTCTGCTTTTGTTTCCCGCATCCGTCTGATTTGATGTTGTCCAATCCCATGTGCACGGTGAATCAACAAGTGCGGGGGGGGGTGGGGGAACCTCTCCGTTTTCACAAATCTTAATTAGCTGAATAACTGAAGGGAAACTATACCATCAACAGAAACCCAGCCGCTGAGAAATTGCCTAGTTTCCCGAGGGGCCGGTCGCACAATTCCGCAGGAGCCCGGCCGCCGAGACCGGGCGCCGGGGATTGGGCGCGCGATGCGGTCCCGCGCGATCAGCGTGAAGAACGACAGCAGATCCGTGGAACCCGGTCCGCAGAGAAAATGACTCGAGGCCGTTTAAGAGCCTACGGCCGCCATCTTAACGAGACCGTTGTATTTTTAGCGAGGTCCCGCGCTGTCCGCTGTCAGATATCGGCCGGCAAAGATCGGGGAAAGGTCCAACACGCGCTCACTGTTTGGTGGGCCCCTCCGCAAATTCAACAGTACGTACTGCGTGTGTAAGTACAGAGCAGCGATGGTAACAGTGTGCTTCTTTGTAACATCGGTGGAACAGATGATCGCGCAGTTTAGTGGTGTTCACCTGCGTCTCCCCGGGTGCTGGAGTCATGCCGGTAATACTGAAGGATCGATAAGTACATGGAGCATTTGCATTTTACAAATGGGCTGACGGTAATGTGAAAGTGGCCATCTCACTCTTTGTCTCTCTCTCTCTCTCACACTCACTCTATCTCTCTCACTCTCCCTTTATCTCTTTCCCTCACTGTGCCAGTATCTCTCTCTCACTCTCTCTCTCTCTCGCTCTCTCTCACTCTGTCTCTCACTCTCCCTTTATCTCTTTCTCTCTCCCTCACTCTCCCAGTATCTATTTCTCTCTCTCTTTCTCACTCTTCCTTTATCTCTTTTCTCTCCCTCACTCTCCCAGTATCTCTCCCTCTCTCTCTCTCTCTCTCTGTCTCTGTGGCATTTCTTGTACATGTTGGAGTGCATTCAGGCTTCCAGTTTTCAGCACTCCCTCCCTCCCTCCCTCCCTCCTCTCCTCCATCCTTGCCTGTGTGTGTGTGTGTGTGTGTGTGTGTGTGTGTGTGTGTGTGTGTATGTGTGCACGTACGTGTGTGCGTGTGTGTTTATGTGTATGTGTCAGTTTGTGTGTGTGCGTGTGTGTGCGTGTGTGTGCGCGCGTGTGTCTGTGTGTGCGCGCGTGTGTCTGTGTGCGCTCTCTCTCTCTGTTCTATTTTGAGCCAGTAGGATGGTCGGAGGCTCCCGATTGGAAAGAGAGAGGGGGAGAGGGAGGGAGAGAGCTGAGGGAGTAGACGGCATCATGCTGGCGTATATTATGAGAGGCCAACTTTAAGCACACAGGAGCGCTCCCAGAGAACACTGTGTGTGTGTGTGTGTGTGTGTGTGTGTGTGTGTGTGTGTGTGTGTGTGTGTGTGTGTGTGTGTGTGTGTGTGTGTGTGTGTGTGTGTGTGTGTGTGTGTGTGTGTGTGTGTGTGTGTGTGAGAAAGAACACTGATCACACACTCACACCCTCACTTGAACACAGACACATGACCATGTACACATACGCACACAACATGCCTCGAGCGCCTCCAATATTCACAACGTGTTACCTTTATTACAATTTGCCAACGTAGCAAGCAGTTACCGCAGTTTCAGAGCCTCAGTCCACTATAGTGATTAGCCAGTAGAAGGATTAAATGTAGGAGCCGTACAAATGTGCAACTCTGTGAAATGGCAAATCCCGGCAAGACTGCCAACCGTTCCCAGATGAACCAGATGCCTGATGGCGAGTGAGCATCGCAGCATCGCGCCAGCTCTGCTTCTGCTGGCCAGCGGTCTCAGTCCTCGCTTCTCCCCCCCAGCTCACCGCTGTGGAGAAACTGGGCATGATGCATGATGCTAGAGCTGCTACAGTGGACAGCTGTTGAGATTCTTGCGCTGTCTCGCACGCTAGCGTCCGAGCTCTGCGTTCAGTTGCTCACGGTTTTGAGGTGACTGAAAAATCTCCTGAGAACTGGAATAGGATAGAATAGAGAAATAGCTTTATTTTTTCCCAGGGGGAACTTTGGTGAAGTAGCCGGAATGTAAGAAATGATGTTATCCATTTGCATAAATTACATTAAGAAATAAAATGGCAGTATTTCTTGTATATTCTTAGTATCCTCGAGGAAGTATTCTCAGTATTGCCAACATGAAGTTAAGTGCCTTGCACGTATGCGAGACCTAGTGATCCACATGTTAATGAATACTGCATGCATCGTTGGTAAGTGCAGTGACGAACAGGAATGCTACCATTTTTTGTGTCAAACATAGTCATTTGATTCCTAATCCATGTGCGCTGTTGTGTAGTTGCAGAGCATGGAGACGGACCGAGGTTTGACCTGTCAAAGAATGCATTGATATTGGATTATTGACTAAGATTAAAAAAATATGCTTTGCTACCAGTCATGCTTTGGCTTCATACTACTTATCTATGTTGCAGCATAGTTATCCACACCTTTTCTCAAGTAATCCAGCTAGATAGATGCGTAACATGAATGGGATTCTAGTAATCCACATGAACATTTTAACGTGTTGCCAACATTGTGTTACATACATAATGTGTCATATATACACTGCCTGGCCAAAAAAAAAGTCGCCGTTGCACCCGTCATGCATAGTGCCCACTGTACAAGCCTCTGGAGGCAGTGTTATGATCTGGGGTTGCTTCAACTGGTCAGGTCTAGGCTCAGCAACGTTATGCAGCAATAAAATTAAGTCAGCTGAGTACCTGAATGTACTGAATGACCAGGTTATCCCATCAATGGGCATATTCCAGGACGACAATGCCAAGATTCATCGGGCTCAAATTGTGAAAGAGTGGTTCGGAGAGCATGAGGAATCATTTTCACACATGAATTGGCCACCAGAGTCCTGACCTTAACCCCATTGAAAGCCTTTGGGATGTGCTGGAGAAGACTTTACGGAGTGAATCGACTCTCCCGTCGTCAATACATGATCTCGGCCAAAAATAAATGCAACTCTGGACGTAAATAAATGTTGTGACGTTGCATAAGGTTGTCGAAACAATGCCACGACGAATGTGCGCCGTTATCAAAGCTAAAGGTGGTCCAATGAAATATTAGAGTGTGCGACTTTTTTTTTTGGCCAGGCAGTGTATATTGTGTTACATATACTTTAATATGTTGCCAGTGTTGTGTTACATATAATGTGTTAATATACATACATAACATATCATTTTGCTATTGTTGTTTATTTCTTACTTTATGTAGACTGTTGTGCGATTGGTTACCTGCTGCTGTAACCGGAACCAATAGGAAGGCAGTCTTGTGGACGGTGCATCGCCGATGTTCAGCAGTCTTGGGGCTTTTTTTTGTTAAAGATGTGTCTTTGTTGCAGGGGTCTGTACTAAAGGTGGCCTCAAAAAGGTGTCCTTAAATGTAAAGCATTGGGACGCTATTAGCCGGTGTGAAACTCAGCGGCATGCATATGAATTTAAGACAGTTTTGGATCCCGGCAAATCCGTAGAAAAGATTAAACGACAAAGATGATGGATGTTCAAATTTGGAAGCGGTTGATGTTGTTAAGCCTATGAAGAAAGAGCATTAGCTTGCGTTGATGTGGGACAGCTTCTTCCCGGGGATAACTGTAAAGGTAGGACTTTCACTTTGATTGATTGCTAAGAGCTTAGGGCAGCAAGAGTTACTCCTGCGGTTTCTTTCTTTCTTTCTTTCTTTCTTTCTTTCTTTCTCTTAGGAACTGATTCTTTTCCTGTCTCCAGTCTACACAAGCTGCCTTTGTTACCTTTGTCGTTTTTTTGTATAGCTCCAGAAACCGGTAGCCTGATAAAAACACAAGCTTTAATATGTTATTAATGGTTATGAAAAAACGCCGCCAGGCAGAGGTACTGATCTCTCAGACTTAGCTAGAGGGAAGACTGATCTCTCCAGGAACGCGAGAAAGACTCTTGCGTGTCCTCCTCCTCATCTTCCTCTTCCTCAGCCTCGAGCCCAGCGATAGCAGAGCGGGATTTGAGGGAGGGCCCTCCTGACGTCCGTGCGGTCGCCGCGGTGATTAAGGTGCCGCGGCCCCCCCGCCGCCCTACCCGCAGAGAGGGCCAAGCGCGGAGGTCCCCGGCCACCCCCTGCCGCCCGGCCCGATTAATTATGCAGCCGGACTAATTAATCCAGCCCTTTCCCCCTCTCGCTAATTAAACAGGCCATCCGCTGTGCGGTGAGAATCGATGCGGGGCCGGAAGAGACCTGCGGATTCACCCGGGCGCCCCAAACCGACAGACCTCAGAAAAGAGGAGGACCCGTACCCCCCGCCAAGCTCCCCAAACCCTGCGTCCAGGTCCGGGGCCTCTCTCCCAGGCGGGCCGGCACCGAACCGCACCGCATTCCCCGCTCAGTCCCGGCTCCCCGGTCACGCGCCGGTCCGGTTTCTAGAACTTTCCGAGGCCCTCCTCGCTGATGCCGAGGGCTAAAAATAGCCTGGAAGCTCGCTAACCGCAGCAGCCCCCTGACCGCAAGCCCGCAGCTCGCGAGTCTCGTCTTGTTTTTGTTTTTTTCCCGCCATATTTGTCAGCGCAGCAGATGCTCTTATCTAGGGCCATTTACGTAGCTTTCGTTTTCGCTCGTAATCCCTTTCCGCACCTGGGTAGCGCTGAGCGTATTCAGGTTAAGTAGCCTGCTTAAGGAGGCAGCTGCAGCGCCTGACCTCGGAGTCAAACTCCAAACCCTCTGGTACCACTTCTGGGTAACAGGCATTTGTTTGACCTGCACTGGTAATCCGAGTGATGCAAGGGGTTAATTACAACAGCTGGCCTAACCAAATTTATTAAAGCACTTTCCACAAATAACGATGACAATCCAGTCCATTTCTCAGACACTCCAGTCCACTTATTTCTCTAGCCAGTTCACATGCTCAACCAATCAGAATAGCTATATTTCAGAAACTGACTTCTAGAATTTTCAAAATACAACCTTTTCTGGATATTTAAACAACCCCTGTGGACAACGGGCTACTTGTTACTAAACTGCCCAGCATTCTAAAAGTATTTCAACTGCTCCTCCATCCCACAATGCATTAGAGTAGCCGACTCAGATCATGACCGGGGGGGGTATACTACAAAGCAGTGGTTCTCAACCCTGGTCCTGGGGACCCCTGTGTATGCTGGTTTTCGTTCCAACCACAATTGCAATACTTGAATTTTAACAAGCTGTTAATTTTTCTTAATTAGGTGTTTTTAATGTTTAGAGGGATTATTTACATTCTTAAGCCACATTATGTTTAGTAATAGCTATGCATGCCATGAAGAATAAAAGTCCAATATTCACATTGTGCTGTATTGTAAACAATTAAAAGGAGGTAAAAAATGTTTTAACTGATCAAATTAAAGACTGAGGTGAATCAATTGGCTCATAATTGGTGAAATTGTGGACACATGGCCACTAAAACTAACCGTTTGGTAAATAATGAAGAATTCAAAGACAAAGCAAATGATAACGAGCCAAACCTGCATTGTGTTAACAAGTTTAAGGAAAAAAATAATGAAGGAACTTAAACTTGTGTTCAATTACCTAATTAGGAGCCTATTCACCTGAGTTCTTACCTCTTCTTTGTAATTGTTTGCAATATAACACAATAAGCATAACGAACATGGGTTTTTTTTTCTTCAAAGCATGCATAGCTATTGCTAACATAACGTGGCTTAAGAGAGTAAAGAGTTTAAAGTGTTCTCTCTATACAATAAAAACACCTAATTAAGAAAAAATAACAGCTTGTTAAAAATTCTGGTATTGCAATTGTGGTTGGAACGAAAACCAGCATACACAGGGGGGTCCCCAGGACCAGGGTTGAGAACCACTGCTACAAAGGACGCTTAACAAAACCAGGGTTTTTTTTATTTTTTTATTTTATTTTATTTTTTTTATTTATTTTTTATTTTTTTGCATTAGTTGGCTTGACAAAGCCCTAACCACCACCGCAGTCTGGTATAACCGGTACTATGAAGGTGGTTAACAACTAGCTAAGGGAACATAGGCTTTGTTAATCAAGCTCTGTGCATGTTCCCCATAAAAGGGCAGTCTGCAACAATGAACCTATAGCAGTACAGCATGAGCTGTACTCAAGCAGTGTATTTCTTTCACTTGAGGAAAAAAGGCTGATATACGAATGGAAAAAATGGACAGATACGAAGAGCATAAAACAATGATAATAGCAAAGAGCAACACTGTTGCTTCCAACAAAGCCAGCTTTTGCAAAAGAAAATAAAAAATGCTCATTGTGTAGGTTAGATTTGTTAGTTAATACCTCATTTGCCTTGAGTCGGCTTCGTGATGCAGAAAACCCAGGGTTGAAGTTTAAGTTAGCTAACCCCTTAATCTTGCTTTGTGGTACACCCCCCCAGGTTAGCCGTGCAGAGTAAGGCTGAATCCCAAACTGAATCCCAAATCCCTTGTGGACTGCGAACTTGTAGACTTTAATGGCGTATTTCCGAGGGCAGGGCAAGTTTGCATTGATGCAAAAATTGCGGGTGGGGTGTGCGAAAACGCTGTTGCAGAGTCAGTTATTTATTAAAATTATTTTTACTCTGTATTTTTCAGTTCCTTTTAAGTTTTTAAGTCCAAGTTCTCTTCAAGCTTTTGAGTTCCTAACATGTTCTCTTAAGCTTTTATGGTTCTTGGAATGGAAACAAGGAAGGAATAATACCGGCTGTTTTACCCGCGTCCCCCTGGAATTTCCAATGTTCCGTCCCGCCCGGCCTGGCCCTCTGCCCAGCTCGCCGCGTCGGAGGACCGCGTCGGAGTAGCAGGAGAGTTGCCACTCTTCTCGCTTCTGGGATCAAGTCGGGTAGTCCTATCTCTGCCATCGGCCCTGGACTGGTGGATTTCTCCATGGGGTCTTGCACTACATCCGTCTGTCCAGCGGTTATTGCTGAAGCATCCTAAAGGGCGACTACGTGGTCACCATGGCGGCTGTAGGCGATAAGAAGGCATCCGATTGGTGTTTCATGTGAGATGTTCATTGTAGTTTCTCCTGATGATTCTCTGTTCCAAATGCGAGCACATTTAGGAACTTAGTTGGATCGGATCGTCCTACTTGAGGAGCGCATTTTAACCCTAAAGGAGATAGCAAAAGTTGGCACCCTAATTGGTTACGTGCTATAATTTTATCCGACAACTTGCAGGACAACGCTTAGACAACCCTGGAAAACGTACCGTGTTCTGTGTATGATCCAATACATTCTGATTATATTAGAAAATCCGAAGATGTTTGCTCCATTCAATCTGTTGGTTCTAGCGTTAGGTCGTCTCACCAGAGAAAAGCCCCCCCCCCCCCCCACAGTGTAAATATGGGAAATTTTATAAAGATCCCTCTCCAAGAAGCACCCCCCGCTTCAAACCAGTGTTAACTTCTACACAGCTCAGATTTGCACTATTGAATGTGAGTTCACTTAAAACCAAAAACATTTATAATTAATGACCTAATTGAGGCTAATAAATTAGATTTTACTTTCTGAACGGAAACCTGGTTGAGCACGGATGTAGTGACCTCTCTTATAGAGGCCAGCACTCCAAATTCCAATTTTTTTCTGACCATAAGACAAGGTAAAAAAGGGTGGATTAGCAATATATTTGCAGATATTCTAAGATGTGAACAAATTGCCCTCTGAGATTTTTGCTCTTTTGAGTATCTTGTACTGACACTAAAATGTTATCCTCCTGTGCTCATTGTAACTGTCTGTCGGCCACCAAAGCAAAGCACTGTATTTATGCCTGAATTTGCTGAATTGTTATCGATTATTTTTACTGACTTTGATAAGATTCTTTTAGTTGGTTATTTTTAATCTGCATGTGGAAACAGGGGCTCTAAGGCTGCAGAGTTTCAGGAATCTTTTTCATTCTTTTGATTTTAACCAACTCACAACCATAGTCACTCTGAACTTGCTCGTTTCTAGGGGGTTAAATATTGATTGTGCCCTTAATTGCTGATGTCATTGTATCACATCTACTACTGTGTGTTTTTTAATGCAATGTTGTGTACGGAAAGCTACGGCACTGACCACAAAATTAAGAAGCGCATCTTAGACTCTTCTGCGGCGGCCAGGTTCTAAGACCTTTCGAGCATTCCAGCTGTATCTAACTTTTCTATGTGTAAAAGCTCTGTTAACAAACTGCTTGACCATTTTAACTATAAATTAAAGACCACCATTGACGTTGTAGCCCCGGAGAAACTTCAAAAGTGTTCTTCAAATCCTCAAATGCCATGGAGGAACGGTGACAGATCAGACTGCTTACAAATAATTGTCGCAAAAACAGAACGTAGATGGAGGAAAACAAAACTACAGGTACACCATGACATTCATAAGGAACAATTGTGCAACTACAATAAAGCCGTACGTACAGCAAGGCAGGCCCATTTTTCCAGGATTATAACCGACGATGGTGACAGTGTTGTTTTCTGTTGTTTATCACCTGATTAATCCAGCCTCAGCTATTAACTGGCCTAACCAAGCTTCATCATCAAAATGTGAAGTTTGCATCTTACATTCAAAAGGAGATTACGACAACCCCAATTCCAAAAATGGTTGGGACAGTACGTAAAATGCACATAAAAACAGAAAGCAGTGATTTGTCAATTCTCTTTTACATATTGTTTAATTGAAAACAGTACAAAGGAAATATATTTAATGTTTTACCTTATCAACTTTGTTGATTTTTGTAAATAAACCCCTCCCAACCCCCTTTTCCAAGCCTCGCCCCGTCCCACGCTCCACACCGCCCCCCCCCTGAGACCCTCCCCAAGGCCCCCTGTGTCTTCACAGACCCTCCTTGGATCTGTGCCTCAAAATAGGTTTTCATCTCGGTGAGTCCTGCAAACGGTGGAGCGACGCGAATCGGACCTGTTGCGGGCTTGTGACTAGCTCTTGGTGTAATCTTTTAACGGGACCCGGCCTCCCGCTGTGGAGATGCGCTGTTATGCTGCAGCTCCATCATAACTAGTACACTGTTACAATCCTCTTCCATAGGCCGCCGCGGTGGTACAACAGTAAGAGCGCCGACTTTCAGTCGGTGCGGTTGTAGATCCGAGCATGGCCGGTGCCCTGTGGGAGCGGCAATTGGCGGCCGCTTCCGGGTGGGGGGAGGGGCTCGGAGAGAATCGCTGCGCACAGAAAGGCCCTGGGCGAGTTGGAATCACGATCGGGAGCTCGAGGAGTCGCGCCCTGTAGAGGACGTGGCGCCCTCCTTCCTACTACCGGCCGACAGGGTTGTATAGCGGTGGTTCTCTAGCGGTTGCTACACGGGGGGAATTGAATTGGAATAGGGGTTCAATTGGCTACTAAATTGGGAGAAAATGGGAAAAAAATCTGAAATAAATCTTTAAAAAAAACAAAAACAATCCTCTTCCATATTTTATGAAGCACTTCATCTCACGTGTCCAGGTGCAAGGTGACCGTGGCAGACTTGTACACGTATGGTTCCTCTGCTCAGTGCACCAGGTTGTGTCACAGCCCGTCCTGTTCCCTTGGAACATCTTGCTTTCACACGTCTTAGCAGGCCTAAGGCAGGCTTCAGCCCTCAGCTGGTGTGTGTGTGTGTGTGCGTGCGTGCGTGCGTGCGTGCGTGCGTGCGTGCGTGTGTGTGGGTTGTGACTGATGGGTAATGCTCATATACTCTTATTATACCACTTCTTAAGTCTTGTTTTTTTATTATATAGATTTTTTTTTTCAGTGTGTGGTGTTTTTTTTTTTAACGTGTGTGTGTGTTTGAGGGTGTGTGTGGTTGTGTTGGATCTGCATGTGTCTGTGTGTCGCTTCTTCACTCTGCACTGGGACAGAGAAAAAGAGAGAAGTGGATGTCTGAGGTAGAGAGGGTCGAGCCAGAGGTCTTCAGAGTGAAGGAGTGTTGTCCTTCAGCTTTCAGGAGAGGTCAGGGGTGGGGCCGGGGGGGGGGGGGGGGGGAGCGGGAGGGGGGGGTTAAATTCCATGAGCCACATCCATCCCACATACGCTTTCCCTTGTACTCTGAAAGCCGTGAAACATTACAGAAATTCACCCCTCACAAATTCAAATACAACGTCTCCCAACGGCGGTGCTCAGTCTGTCTACGTGTCATCCTGTTTGATTCTGCATTTTTTTTTTGCACTGCTGAGTTTGTATCCCACTCTTAATGGGCACATTCAAGGTGGCTGTCTGTGGTTTAGGGTTATGAGTAATGATCCGGTGCTTAAATATTTGCACATTAACGCCGTTTATCGCGGTGGGCTATGCGTTTATTTTTTTACGCGAGAGATGTTGATTCATTTTATCGCTTTACACTTGAACTGTTTTTATTTGCTTTTCGGTCGGTGTTGAAGCCCACAGCAGCTAATGTGCGCTGTTGACCGTTATGAAACCGTGCCAAGCAGCGCAAAATTGAATCTATCCGCAGCGTACTTTGCCCTTTAAATTTGAACGTAGAAGTGGAACTCTTTTGTCTCCACGTGGTAGCCCTGTGCAGAGGTGGACTTTGAAATGAAATCAGCCGTCCTTTTCTAAAGTAGCGTGTGGGGGGGGGGGGGGGGGGGGGGGAGCCGCAAGGATTGCCATGCCGATAATTGCTCTAATTATTACTATATTGTGTTATTATTAGCCTGCTCGGTGGGGCCTGCCCGGTGCCTGTGTTTTATGTTTTCCATTCGCCAGCTGGATGTCTACCGAAGCATTTCTCCATGAGTGCTTTGCTCAGGAGCACAACGGTCCACTCGGGGATAAAAACCCGCAGAGAACCTACACACCTACCGGATGCCGTCTACAAGTCCTGCTCTTGCACTCGTTTACCTGCGCGACGGGTCGACGGAGAGGAGGTCGCCCGCGTGCATCCGTTACGAGCGGAGGTCACGTGACACGCGCCGACCGTAGTGCATTCGGGACGGGGAGGAACTGTTTGGTTGTTTTGTGTGTTCTGTGCGAGCCGTTTTTCAAACGGGCGCTCTCGTCGTCTGCTGAAAGACCTGAAACCGCCGTACAAGGGTCTGGTGAAAGGTCGGAGTCGGTCTGCAGCCCGCCGAGCTCCACTCGAGTTAAATCTTGTTCTCTCTCCACAGCCTTTTATGTCTCCTCGTTACCCCGGTGGCCCCAGACCTCCCCTAAGAATACCCAATCAGGTACGGGCTCAACTGCATGCACCAGCTGCTGCTGGGAAACGTAGTTTATTCTTGTTTCACGAGTGCCTGGGCGAGTGTCCCTTCTCCATGTTTATACTTTGAAATTAAATTGCAAGACACAAGTTTGGCATAATTTCAAAGCTTTGTTAAGGTTAAGTTCTACAGTTTGAACCATGGAAATTATTTCTGTACCAAATCAGCCTACGCTTCACACCCACGCCTGATGAAAAATTTGTTTTATCTTATATTACTGCCAGCAGCCATACCACCCTGTGTGTTACTCTCGCCTGTTGGCTAAAGCTAAACAAGTGGGGTTAGTACTGGGGATTGGAGACCTGAGAAAACTCAGCCGATGCTGTTAGCAGTATTTGTGGGCCAATAGTCTTCTCTCGTGACCAGCCCAGAATAAAACCATGCCTCGGTAACGATGACATTAAACTGAGGTCCTGAAAAGTCGCTTTTCAAAAGAGCCTACTTCTCGTATTCTCACAATCCGCCCTCCTCTTTACGGGTGATTGGCTTGTCAATCCATTTGCGTTTCCCCAGGTCTCTGAGGTGTAACTGAGAAATAAGCTCTCAGGTGACACTTCTGCTAACATGGCTAAATGCTAGTAATTTATGATCAGTAGGAGTCGGAGCCTTAGCTGCACTTCTGTCTCTCTGTCTGATGCTCAAGTCCTGCAGGCACAGACGCCAGGGAGGGACATGTTAGTTTACTATCAGTACATTATAATTATTTATCAGATATTTAACACTGGTTATGCAGGAATGGGTATGGCTCTCTCACAATTAAACCAAACCTCCAGACACCTTTTGGGAAGGCCTTGCTTTGGCAATCAATGGCGGTTTAATGTTCTAAAACCTCCTGCGTTTTTGTGATTGGATCAGGCAGCTACCGTCGAAGGCGTAATGTTCTAAACTAACCCACTCCAGCTCCTGTGAGTTAGTGATTGGATGAGACAGCTGCAGTCTCTCTATACACACCCTGAGCAGTGTCTCATTTGTGTAGGCATTGGGGGGAGTCCCAGGAAACCAGCCGTTACTGCCCAGTGGAATGGACCCCACAAGACAGCAAGGTTTGTGTCCCACGGGAACGGTCCCTGTTAAACATAATAAATGTGTGTCTATCGTGTGTGTGTGTGTGTTTGTGTGTGTGTGTCTGTTTATGTGCTGCTAATGTACTAACAAGTAAAATACTATGTACTAACTTGTGACACAAACAGTAATACAATAACTACACAGCTGTATGTATGGGTATATGTTTTATATTTTCTACAAGAGGAGTTTATATTTCACATTGATGGAATATAAATTAAATAGCCTAACTGTATTTTGGAACAATATTGATTATATCACTCCCTCTCCACCAGGTGAGCTACTGTTTTTTAAACTGTCCGTAGTTCTGAAATAAACCTGCATCCTGTTGTTTTTACCTCTTAGGCCATCCTGGCATGGGCGGGGCTATGCAACGGATGACTCCCCCAAGGGGCATGGTCCCACTTGGGCCACAGGTATGCAATTGGCTGGTGGGAATGCTGGACAGGAAGTAAAAACTCACCTTTCCATAAAAGGACTTCCCATTCCCGTTTGACTCTAATTGCACTCTGATAGACGCCGTCCTCGTAGGTCAAAATAAATGGCCCAATCAGACTGCAGAATGGGGCCCTTTTCCCGAACGAGTGCTTGGCGTGATCGTATCCTTGGTTACTCTTGCAGGGTTACGGAGGGGGAATGAGGCCACCGATCAACGCGCTAGGTGGTCCAGGAATGCCCGGCATGAACATGTAAGTACTTGCGTGGGTGTGTGCCACTTCGCTGTCCCCGTCTCTTCAGGAGAGCCAGAGTATCACTCGCATAGGTCTGCGTGGCTCTCCCTCGCGACGCACGCGGCAGGTTTTCACCGTGCTTCTGACACCATGCCGGCAGTACGGCACCAGGCACAGCCTTTTTTTGTTTTTATCACCCTGACATGGAAAATTCCCAGCCTTAATAAAATAAATAAATAAAAGTGTTTGGATCCCAGCCGAGGGCCGTTCTGCGCGGAGTTTGCATGTTCTCCCCGTGTCCGTGTGGGTTTCCTCCGGGTACTCCGGTTTCCTCCCACAGTCCAAAAACATGCAGGTTAGACTAATTGGGGAGTCTAAATTGCCCATAGGTATGAGTAAATTGCCTGTGTGCCCTACGATGGATTGGCGGCCTGTATCAGGGGGTATTCCTGCCTCTTGTCCAGTGCATGCTGGGAAACCAGGAATAAGCGGGGTAGATAATGGATGGATGGACGTGAACCCTGACATGTTAGAAAATATACCAGTACGCCGTCGCCACACCGTTTTAACCCTTACCTCCCCTCCTTCCCAGGGGCCCCGGAGGTCGACCCTGGCCAAACCCTCCCAACGCAAACTCGGTGAGTCCCAACGGAAAAAGCGTGTGTGTGTGTGTGTGTGTGTGTCCGGCCTTGGTTGAAAAGCACACCCCCGCTGTGACGCCTGCCTTAAAGTAGCACGCCTACACTGTGCGCTTCGACTGCAAGTAGGCGGTCTTTGGTTTCCAGTTGTACAGCGCACTGTATAGACTGTACAGAGCCTTTTATAAGAGAAAGAAGAGTTCACATTTTTAGTTTATTTGGTTCCCTGCCTGCGTTGCTTGCAAGGACTGCGCCGTGCAGAAGTAGCCAATGGGATCGTTTGTGCGCGTACCCGTCTGTGCGGAAACCATCGATCGACCGGTTGATTTATCGACTGGTCGATTGGCCGATTTACTGGTTGATTCTGCGATTGATGGATTGGTTGGTTTGTCGGTTGGTTGATTGGCTGATTGAGTGATTTCCTTTGTTTATTTGGTTGACTGACAGATTGATTGATTGCCAGGCCTTGGCTATGACCAAACCCCCCTGGGCCATTCTAAACTAAGGCTTTAAATCCTGACTGAAATTCAGATTGCTGTAATTTGAGACTGTACCTCACTCGCCCCTTAATGCGCTGCCAGAAGAAACCTCTTTTATTGGGTTATAGTTTCACATTTAAAGCAATCATTATGCTGTCAGCATCTATTCTAATGAAGGCTCTGCACTGCGAGCGAGCTAGCAGCAAAGGAGGCAGACAGAACGCCGCTCTCTCGTGGAACAAGCGCAATACAAACCTCATATCTGCGCCGAGTAGGCTCCAGTTAAGTTCAGCTGAAACGGTTTCTCACTCAAAAGAATGACGCTTTCTATATGAGCTGTAACTCGAATACGATAACTCACATTCGCCATCAGTGTTCATGCAACTATATGAGCACTAATGGCGAACCTGGCGCTGAGCTGGTTTACCTCATACCGCCGACCGTAACAAGGGCAAGAAGCACTGAGCCGTCAGGTACCAAGGGCAGCCCACAAACAAGCATGTGAAGGAGGATTTACATGAATGTCACAGCAATTTTTATGTCTGGTCTTGTAAGATGTTTTTTTTTTTGTTGTATGTTTTGTTGATAGTCTCTCTCTCTCTCTCTCTCTCTCTTTCTTTCTCTCCCGCTTCCTCTCGCTCTCTCCCCCTCACACTTGCTTCTCCTCTCTCTCCCTCACTCTTCCTCTCTCTCTCTCTCTCTCTCTCTCTCTCTCTCTCTCTCCGTCTCCTTCTTTCTCTCTCTCCCTCTCCCTCCCCAGATCCCGTACTCTTCAGCGTCTCCGGGGAGCTATGTGGTAGGTGAAGGCTGAGCCACAGTCTTACTCTTGCAGGTGGGGGGGGGGGGGGGACAGCTGGTGGGGAGGGCGTCTGACGCATAGATATTGAACCATAGATGTGACATATGTCATAGTTAGTGGCACCATTTTTGAGACCACACCCAGGTAAGATGGTGGCCAGTAACCATGGTTTCATATCTATGGTGCCAATCATCAGCTATCTGCCTTCTGAGACCCGATTATGACATCACAGTGGGTTAAAAAGTACATGTCACTTTGCCATAGGATCCTATTATAGCTGTCCCCAGGTAAGATGGCTGCCAAATTGTTCCATTTCAGAATTCCAAATGACTATTACATCACATCATATGTCATATCTATGGTTCTATATCTATGGTCTGACGTCCCTCACCTCCGCGTCCAGCACGGCTCGGTCTAGCGGCTCACATCAGCCTTGCGGGGCATTTGGCATTCAGCCCTGTCTGGCAGGTCTCCGGGGAGATGGGGGGATGTTTGACTTCTGTAGAAAGGAAACCGCCGAATGGAACGGTGTCTGTGTCCCACCGTCGTCTGTCAGCACGCTCAAAACCGCACCGGGTCGCATCGAGGCTCAAAATCACATCGGGTCGCATCGAGGGAAGCGAGACTCAGAACTGCACCGGGTCGCATCGAGGGTAGCGAGGCTCAAAACCGCACCGGGTCGCATCGGGGGAAGCGAGACTCAAAAATGCACCGGGTCGCATCGAGGGAAGCGAGACTCAAAAATGCACCGGGTCGCATCGAGGGAAGCGAGACTCAAAAATGCACCGGGTCGCATCGAGGGTAGCGAGGCTCAAAACCGCACCGGGTCGCATCGAGGGCAGCGAGGCTCAAAATCACATCGGGTCGCATCGAGGGAAGCGAGACTCAGAACTGCACCGGGTCGCATCGAGGGCAGCGAGGCTCAAAACCGCACCGGGTCGCATCGAGGGTAGAAGAGGTGTGTCTTCAGACCACGACGGAAAGCAGGCAGTGACCGTGCAGTTTGTAGAGGAATGGGGAGTTCGTTCCACCACTGGGGAGCTAGTGGAGAAGCTCGGGACGAGCGAGAGCCGTTCACACGGAGGGCTGGAAGTGTGAGTCGCCATGCTGCAGCAGAGCCGAGTGTGGATGTAGAGCTGGATTATGTTCTGTAGGTAGGAATGGACTGTCCGTCCTGCTGGCTGCAGCATAGGCCAGAGTCAGAACTTTGAACCTGACCCTGCCAGAATGGCGTAGGCTGGTGGTCTTACCTGAAGGGAGCTGCAGTAATCTAGACGTGAGATTACCATGTTCTGGAGGAGTAGCTGCGTGGAGGGGTGACTACCACATCAGGTATTAAAGTAAAAAATCAGGTTGACCGTTATTGTGCTCAAAAAAAATATATCTGATAACTACGGAATGAGTATATCGCCCAGCCCTAACATCTACACTGATTTATGAGTAAAATATTTATTGCCGAGCCAGTCCCATTCTCACACTGTATGTAAGTGTACGTGCTCGTAAATGAATTTTCCTGTAGAAACGGTGGTGGCGTGCTTTACGTTGGCTGAGTGAAGTCAGGTCAGAGAGGATCCCTTTCGGCAGTCCGTGCGCTGCCCCGCCCAGCCCCCCCCCACCCCCACCCCCACCCAGCACACGAGCGCTCAACAGAGGCTTGTTCTTGCTGTGTTTACTGAAATTGGCCTGGCGCGGGACGGGGCTCGTCTGGAAAGCCCTGGCCAGCTCAGCAGAAGAGAAGAGGCACTCTAATTTGATTTGGGATCTCAGAGAGGAGGGTAGGAAGGAAGGAGGGGGGAGCGTGTTTCCATCCCACTTGGACAGAGCCGGAATGCGGTTTGCTGACCTCAGCATCGGGGGGGGGGGGGGGGGGGGGGGGGCGGCGGCGGCGGCGCGCGCGCTAACGATGCTCCCGCTGCACGAACGTGCTCAGAAACCCGCCTCGGTCTCCGCCGTCGCGTCGACGACCTCCCTGACAGTCAGTAGACGAACCGTAGACGCGCATATTTAACTAGACAGGAAAGCACGCCGTCAGCCGACCAGAGCTGTGAAGCCCCGCAAGTAAGCCTGTATGCGCCGTGCGCTTGTTGAGCACGTAACAGTTGCTCTCCCATGAAAGTGAATGGGGAATATCAGCCCTTTTAATGCAAAATTAAACTTCCCTGTTGCCATTTTGAAACTCAGATTGGCGATCGTACGTTTCGTATGAAAAGATTGTGAAAACGTGTTTTCATATGGCAAATGTACAGCAAGCCAAAACTTCTGCACCAAAATAATCACTGTTTCACAAACAGCAGCACATAATGGAATTTATGATCACCAAACATTGACCGATGAGGTTTTCTTTGGCCTTTAAATCACCTTGGGTTTTCTACGTTGAATTCAATGGGCAGCAAGCTCTTTTGCACTCAACATGTGCAGTAGAGGCTGTTTCCCATTACGTCTATAGTCTTCACCGCCTGGCCCCTTTTACCCTCTGTACGCTCTATGGACCAATGGGTTGCGGTTGATGGGACTGAAGGAAAGGCCTGTGTCAGGAAGAGTCTGTGTATTCCTGTGCATGCCTATGTGCTGGCCGATGTTTTCCTGCATTTGCTGGTATTTTATCGTTTTGTTCAGTTTTTTCCCTCTTTATTTCTTCTGTTTGACTGTTGTTGTTTGTTTTTCTTTTTTCATGTTTCCCCATGCTTGTCTTTGTTTGACTGTCCCGGTCTGTGTTTTAGTTTTGACTGTCCCGGTCTGTGTTTTAGTTTTGACTGTCCCGGTCTGTGTTTTAGTTTTGACTGTCCCGGTCTGTGTTTTAGTTTTGACTGTCCCGGTCTGTGTTTTAGTTTTGACTGTCCCGGTCTGTGTTTTAGTTTTGACTGTCCCGGTCTGTGTTTTAGTTTTGACTGTCCCGGTCTGTGTTTTAGTTTTGACTGTCCCGGTCTGTGTTTTAGTTTTGACTGTCCCGGTCTGTGTTTTAGTTTTGACTGTCCCGGTCTGTGTTTTAACTGTACAGGCCTAACTCTTTCCCACTGTGTTCATTTCCAGGGCCCGCCTGGAGGAGGGGGGCCCCCAGGAACCCCGATAATGCCCAGCCCAGCAGGTAGTTTACTGTGCTACTAATGTTCCTATTAGGGATGTGGGCTGTACAGGAGCGTTAGGGAAACGTAGTGAATGTGTTTGTTTGGACATACTGTATGAAGCGTTTACCAGTCGTGATGACATCATAGTCGGTTTCAAATCAGCATGGGCTAGTTAAGATGTGTGTCATTAGGTTGTCCAAAGAAATGCTTTTCCAAATGAGTTTTCTTGTTGAAATTCTTATTTGCTTTTTCTCCGGGGGAGCTATAAGTAGTCTCAGTTTGCAGTTATATAGAATGTTAATTTTAGCCTAGAATGGATTTTTTAAGAGATAGTTTATTTTGGAGATAACCCTTAGTCTGGTTCGTCCAGATAATGTTAAAGGCTCGCTGTATTCCATTTGTAATGTATATGGGTATTCTTCTTATTGAACCTGCTAATTTATTTCTTTAATTAATTATAATTATTTATTTTACTTTTTTTTTTTCCAGACTCCACAAACTCTGGGGAAAACATGTACACTATGATCAATGCAGTGCCTCCGGGAGCTAACCGATCAAACGTAAGAGAGATGTGCGCTCCCCATTCGCATGAACCCAACGCAAGAACAGACGTTGTAGCGGACGCAGTCGCACAGACAAAGCCTAGCCGTACAGATAACGTGTTCCTAAGCCGCGGCTGTAAACCCGGGCATAATCCTAAAGATGCCGTTTTTATCCTTTTTTGCGTTGGTGGCTGTACCGTGGCCTTTTTTCTCTGAGGGAGTTGCGTGACCCCTACAGCTGCAGGCCTCTCCTGACGCCAGGCGACTTTCCTGCTCACCGCTGCGATTTACCGTCGGCGTCTGACTCACGCCGCCCCTCCTGTCCTGGGACAAAGTTCACACTGACCTCCACTGGACTCCGCGTGACTCAGACCCCCGTGACTGAGACCAAGGCACACGCTTCCTGTTTGGTCTTTTCAACTCGACCTGAACTATCTTTCTGAAGTTCACTTTGTTTCCAATATTTTGATAGGGACTAACAGAGTGGACTACAGGAGATATTTCAAGCTGAGCTCCGTGGGCAGAACGTAGGTGGAAATTAGCGTTAAGGCACATTTTACACTGATGATGTGGACTAGCTTGCCCGTTCACATAGTAGTGTTAAAGACCAGGGTTGACGCAGTGCTGGATACTGTGGTATAGCAGGAGGAATGCTGGGACTAGAAGGGCTTGTTCTGTTTGTTCATCTTGTTCTGCGGTGAGGCACTTGGAAGCTGACAGTCTCGATGCGCGGCAACATTTCCTGAATTTCACTGAATAATTTAGAGTGAGGGGCCTGGATAATCTGGCTCCATATTCACTATCGGAGCTGCCAGCGGGCGGTTTCGGAATATTTCATAATAGGATTTAGTCCCGAGAGCTGGCACACGAGCGGCCGGAGGATCCCAGTCTCCTTACTTTAGGAACCTCATCCTGTGTGTGTTCGTGTGTGTGTACGTTTGTGTGTGTGTGTGATATAGTGTGTGTGTGTGTGTGTGTGTGTAGGGGTTAAGTGGGAATATAGTGTAGGTTTTGTGTGTGTGTGTGTGTGTGTGTGTGTGTGTGTGTGTGAGTGTGTAGGGGTTAAGTGGGAATATAGTGTAGGTTGTGTGTATGTGGATGGGGAATATTTTCGGTATGTGTGGTCTGTGTTTGTGTGTGCTGTGTGTAGAGTGTGGGTGAAAGGTGCGTGCGTGTAGGGCTGCACGATTATGGCAAAAATTATAATCAAGATTATTTTAGTCAGTATTGACATCACGATTATTTAACACGATTATTCATTGGTTTTCGGAACATAATACTTTTATAGCACTTTAACATTTTAACAGAATAACGCTTATATTTTCACATTCTCTAACCCTAACCCTCTACTGTGAGGGAGGTAAAATAGGAGTGTTTTATTTGATATAGAACACCAGTCCAGTAAAGTGAGAGTTTTCATTTGTAAACAGACTGTGCCTTCAAAATCGTCATCCTCGATTATTCTTGTTTAGTAATCGTGGAAAGCCAAAATTGGAATCACCATTAA
Source organism: Synaphobranchus kaupii (assembly GCA_029718625.1). NCBI lineage: Eukaryota > Metazoa > Chordata > Actinopteri > Anguilliformes > Synaphobranchidae > Synaphobranchus > Synaphobranchus kaupii. Next base: position 32,698,586 of record CM056392.1, read on the forward strand.
AATTTGATCAATTGTGCAGCTCTACATGTGCGTGTGCGTGTGTGTGTTTGTGTGTGCTGTGTGTAGAGTGGGGATGAAAGGTGCGTGTCTGTGTATGCCTGGTTTCCCAGCATTCCCTGTCGCATCATGTGATGACCCCCTTCCCCTGTGCTCTCTGCTTGGCCCACAGTTCCCAATGGGGCCGGGAGCAGACGCCCCAATGGGGGGTATGCCCGGCATGGAGCCGCACCACATGAATGGGTCACTAGGTAAGACTCCCCTGGGACAGGGGCACCCCAAAACATCAAATTACACTCAAGTATTTCACAGACACTATTATCTAGAGTCTGATTTACATAGGTTACCTTTTTTTATGCGTACAGTCCATTTATACAGCTGGATATTTACAATTTACCATATGTACCAACAGAGGTTAAATATCTTGCTCAAGGGTACAACACGGCAGTGCCCCTGGGAATCAGACCTGTCTTAATTCCTTAACCATCATACCACACTGCCCACCCACCAGATCTACAGAACAAAGACCCCCCACTCCGCACCGCGGCAGTGCTGAGGATACCGTTTATCCAAGCAAACCCACCCAATCGATAGCCCTCTAACATTCGGAGCAATGAGCACGTCGGCTGCCTACAACCTGTTGCACACAGTTTAGTGATGCATCTTCAGTTTACGCTGTATAGCAGGGCACTGTTTCTGTACCGCCAGCCCCTCGCAGGCTCAAATCGGTCCCGCCGGTCATTCAGGTGATTCCGGTGAGCCGTCCGAGTGAACAAAACAACTGGATAGTTTCACCCTCCTGTGACTTTTCCTAATTGGGATTAAATAGTGAACATGCGATAAACATAATGTTTTGTTTTCAAAAGTCTGTCTTTGTATACAAAGGTGTTGTGTGGGGTCGTTTTGAACTTTGTAGACAAAAGTGTTGTATAACAACTTATACAAAGGTGTTGTGTGGGGTCATTTTGACCAGACTCTGTAGGTGTATAGAAGGCAAGAAAATATAGAACCCGTTTTATTTTTTATCTCTTAATTTTTTGGTGGCACTTTTCTATACACGTTTTAAACTTTGCAAACTTTCACTTACCTCAGGCCTTAAAATGAGAAGTTTCTCACAGATTTTGAATATTTAAGGATAAAATGCTAGTCAATTGTGTCAACATTTTTCTGCCACAATAATCTGCCACAATAATAAAGTTTAAACCGCTGGGGTGAATTTGACCCCGAATAGAAAAGGCGTCATAAAATTTCAACTTAATATGAGGGTTAATAGATAATTTTTTCCCCATGAAGTAACATTACTGCAGTACTATTAAACCTTACCCTTTCGATAAGCTGTGTTAGACTAGCCGTGAAACCGTCCAAGCTACTTAAGGCGGTCACTCAAAGTAAAACCTTACAAAACGTAATTTTGCAACCAAGTTGTAAACAGTACTGTTGTTTAAAGTTAGGCGCCGTTGACCAGCGATTTGCCGTGTTTCCTTTTCCTCATTTCTTCCTGTAATGAAAATGTCTTGGCAGACTGGGTCAGCTCTCATGCAAGAAGGCATGATCAAAGCGGCAATGAAACAACTTTCTCATTTCCCAGTCTTTGTTCCACCCCCGTGGACTCATTGTTATCAGTTCCCAACAGCACCCCTGGTTTGTAGATATTGCTGTGATCATTACGTCCTCGGACCAGTGTAGGGTGAACGTGCACACTTTGGTGGTTCTTTGGTGCCCCCTTGTGGGCACTTATAGTTTCGCCCAAAATATTCCCCAGGCATAAATTAAAAAAAATTCCCTCCCAGTAACTGTGACTATATATTTATTCATGTGAAATTTGAGTGTGTTCATAAACGTGTTTGTGTGTTCGTAAACGTTGTTGATAATGCATACGGTACTATATGCTAATGTAAAAAATGCCAACAAAATGCATGTATGATGTCAGTCATCTAAGACACTCATTTGCTTACAGTTAAACGCTAAGCTAAGCCAAACAGACCAGGCTCAGGACAGACCCTCACAATGCCTGTCTGTCTCTTCTTTTATTCTCCAGGATCTGGTGACATGGACAGTCTGCCCAAGGTAAGTGTCGCTCATCAGCGTGCTCGTCTATTGCTCGTCAGCTCTGAGCAACAAAAGAGAAAATGGCGAGAAAGTCACGAGACGGTCCTTCCACATTGACGCACGCTGGCTTTTTAGTACATTTTGAATGAGAGCAAAGGCGGCTCTCTGCGAGGGCCTCTGTGTCCGCTGCATGTTCCGTTCAGGCAATTTCCTGGCTGTCATTTGAGGCATTGGTGTTGGGGCTCGAAGGGAGAGCGAAGGGCGAGGGGGGGGGGGGGGGGGGGGGTGTTTGGCGGCACGGCCACCGGCCCGCGCCGCCGCCTTCACCGTGTCAGTCGGGAGCGCTGCGAGTTTCCGTTCATCACACGTCCAGCGCGATAAAACCGTCCGCTCTCCTGGCAACGTTTCCCCCATAGTCAGTGCATATTACCTGCCAGCTCAACCTTGAAGGATTTTCTGCCTCTAAGAATAGTCCCTTTCCCCCAAGCCTCATGACTTCTCTGTAAACAGCACACAGCTGTCTGCAGCCAGGGGGGGTGGAACTGTCACCAGCGTGTTAAACAAACAGAGTTGGCCCCACCCACTGGGAGGAGACATGAGGAGGGGGGTTGAACTTGCAAATGGCTGAATGTCCCTTGACTCACACCCCAGTATCGCCGTGTGGTGTGCGTCTCGTCGGACCGGTACCACTGTCTGCTTGTACCGCCATCTCCTGTCTGTTAAGACTGAGACCACTGTCTGCACAGACTGATACCACTGTCTGCACAGACTAATAATACGGTTTCCTGTCTGACTGTATGCACTGATACCACTGTCTGCGCAGACTAATAATACTGTTTCCTGTCTGACTGTATGCACTGATACCACTGTCTGTACAGACTAATAATACTGTTTCCTGTCTGCACAGACTGATGCCACTGTCTGCGCAGACTAATAATACGGTTTCCTGTCTGACTGTATGCACTGATACCACTGTCTGCACAGACTAATAATACTGTTTCCTGTCTGTACAGACTGATACCACTGCCTGCGCAGACTAATAATACTGTTTCCTGTCTGACTGTATGCACTGATACCACTGCCTGCACAGACTAATAATACTGTTTCCTGTCTGTACACACTGATACCACTGTCTGCTCAGACTAATAATACGGTTTCCTGTCTGACTGTATGCAGTAATACCACTGCCTGCGCAGCCTAATAATACTGTTTCCTGTCTGTCTGCACACACTGATACCACTGCCCCTCTCCTCTCTGATTGACACATGTTGCACTGCGTTAAGGCACTCAACCCCCACGCACACGCGGAGAGCTAAAGGTGACTGCATTCGCCTTCTTTTAAGAGCGGCAGAAAGGAACAGACGGCCTTCCACTCCCACTTTCAGGAGAGCCACGCGATTGGTTTGGCCCTCTTGGGTAGCGCGGGGTAACTTCAAAGCCTCCCCAAACTCCACTCATCAAAGAACGAGCCGCATCAGCGGGATGCAATGAGAAAAATCATAATGCGCTCTGTATTCCGCAGGAATTATCAAATGCACTTCAGTTCAGTGCAGCGAGGAAAACCGTTGTACGTTTGTGGTTTACCCCTAACCTTCCTTTAGCTAACGTACGGCTTTACCACATTTACATTCCGTTATTCTCCCGGAGAGAAGCACATCAAAAAATTAATGGAGCAAACGTTGGATGAAAAATGATGATTCAGTGCTGGAGCAAATTTTTTGAAGATTTGACAGATGTTATGTAATGTACTTGTGCTTATTTCTGTGATATATTTTAGGTGTCAATGTACACTGTTTTATTCCCTGCACACTTGTGCATAGTTTGAAAAAAACAAAAAAACATATTGTAATAATAATAGTTTTGTTCAGGAAAATAAAACACCAAATTCAGGTTGCCCACCTGTGTGGTGGCTTCATGCCATTTATGCCATTTACCAGATCACCAAATTAATACCTAAACCCTAAACCTCTCACCGCCCTTGTGAATCAGTGTGTAACTCAAAAGTATCAGTATTTCACATTGTGCCCATACAGTCATCTGCATACCTTTAAACACGAGTTGAATTGTGCTGGATCACTATGTATCACAGTGAAGGAAGTGTATGTGATGGAGAAAACTAAAATATAGAACTGTATTACAAGAAATTGGGTCAAGTCAGACACACCTGTCATACCCCCCTTGACATTTGTAATACATAAAAACAAAGCACTTACTTTCTTGATACCAAATCATCGAATATGTATGAACTACCCCCTAGATATTTTCTTGTGTAACATTTATGTAACGTTAAATTAATTAAATTAAAGTTTTTAATTTATTTTCTTTTTTTCTTGTCACAAAAAGGTGTCTGAACTTTTGTAAAAATCTGATTATTTAATAATGAATATTATGCATGAACATGACAAAATAAATAAAAATTAAAAAGGGTATTACTGATATAACATTTGGCAACAGATGTAGTTCTGCTCCCAAGTTTTGCTGGTGGTTCCGTTTGTTCGTTTTCCTTTACTGTTGCCATCCACTCCAGCTGAACTGCAATTCCCATGATTCCACTGACTCATGTTGTTTTCTCGACTCAAACAGAACTCTCCCGGCAACATGAGCATGAGCAACCAGCCTGGAACCCCACGGGATGACGGCGAGATGGGCGGGAACTTCCTCAACCCCTTTCAGAATGAAAGTGTACGTGAACCCTGCATGCTCGCAGTGGGTGTGAACATACATTCTCTATGTTTGTTGTTGTGTATATTTACTTTTTAGGTTTTCATATTGGCTCTTACTTAGAATATGTTCCACGTCACAGCTTATGACATACATTGCTGGTTATACAGTTCTGACAGTACTCCCGGCAAAATTGTTGGATAGCATTATATGTAGCATTTCCAGGCCCAACTTGCTTTTCCATGAGGTTAAAGTTATTTCCTCATGATATTTCTCCCCTGAGTTCTTTTGATAGAACAGTTGTGAGTGTTGAATTTTACCTCCAAACTTGAACATGCACATTAATGTTTCATCGTGCCTTTTCTCCATAACACTGTCCAAACACAACAAGTATTGCCACATGTGTTGTACCTGTCCTGTGTCCTCACAGTACACTTCAGCCTTCACAATTAGTGTTTCATCACTGCAGTGTCCTCATAATACACTTCAAACATGACAATTACTGTACCATTACTGCAGTGTCCTCATAATACACTTCAAACATGACAATTACTGTACTATCACTGCAGTGTCCTCATAATACACTTCAAACATGACAATTACTGTACTATTACTGTAGTGTCCTCATAATACACTTCAAACATGACAATTACTGGACCATTACTGCAGTGTCCTCATAATACACTTCAAACATGACAATTACTGTACCATTACTGCAGTGTCCTCATAATACACTTCAAACATGACAATAGAGTGTTACAGTCATGACATATTTTTGTAGGCCAATTCGGAGGTTTCTTCTGGGCATGGGTTCATGAGTTCAAACATACTTTTAAAAACCATATAAAAGCCTAAGAATTCATGGTTAAGATATTAATATGTGTAATTTATGTCGTAGAAGAAAACATAAAAGTATCTTAGGCTTATATTAACCACAGACCTTATATTCGGCACAAATCCGAAAACCCCATGGTAAGACCCCATTGGAAATCTGGCGAGGGAACCCATAGCTCAAAAATGCTAACTCACTTCCGGGTTTTAGGACTATAAACTGTAGAACTCTATTACTGTACCATTACTGCAATGTCCTCATAATATACTTCAAACGTGACAATTACTGTGCCATCACTGCAGTGTCCTCATAATACACTTCAAACATGACAATTAGTGTTTCATCACTGCAGTGTCCTCACAGTGCTCTTGCAAACATTACGATGTGCATTTTACCTGTCCTGTGTCCCCACAGTTCTTTACTGTCTTTTTTCTGTCCTCTTTCCCCACAGTACTCTCCAAACATGACCATGAGTGTGTGACGCACCTTGGGGACATCCAGTGGAGTGTACAGTACAATTGAAACACGGAACTCGCTACATCCTGATGTGTCAAGCCTTCATCAGCTCTCTGAAGCCTTTCTACGCTACCTTTGGTTTCATCTTATCCTCATTTTACGTAAAGCCCTTAAAGACTGAGAGACTGAACCTAATTTTAACAATCACCCGGAGGAAAAAACAAAACAAAAAAAAAAAACAGACTGAAAAGGCAACGAGTCCACAGTTTATCTATATATTTATATATTTGTGTATATATGTGGGTGTGCAATCAGATACATGTGCATGTATATACAAATAGAGATGTATTTCCTTGATCCTCCTTTGGACCGAGAAATCAAAAAAAAAAAAAATAATAATCAAGAAAACAAATATGAGGATGGATTATTTTATGGTTCTGCTTCATGCTATTCATTGTTAAAAAACCTTGAGCTTTTTTTCTACCTTTTAATTATTTTTTTTGATTTCCTTTTACCAGTAAGAATTTTTTTCTTTCTTGTTTTTTTTTTTCCTGCGACTAGAGAAAGTAGACCTAGATACGGTAGTGTCCCTCACTGACCGACCTACTCATTGCTTGACTGACTGAGCTATTCACTACCTGACTGACCTACTCACCGACAAACTGACTAACTCACTCACTGACGGATCAACTCCTGCGGTAGCAGTGCATTTCAGCTAGAGGCCAGCAAAGTCATCGCATCCATTTGGACCTGCTCGGCCCTTGCTTAAGAAGAGGAGCTTCTGCTCATGTGTGAGAGACACAAGCATTCTGCTATGGGGAGGGAACAGAGCAAGCAGAAATGAGGACTTGGAGGTGGGTCACCGTGTGAAGAAAACAACGCCCCCCGGAAACAGAAATCTCTCGGATTAGCACGGACAATCCAGGCCCGGACTCAAAACCAAGAAGCCATCTAAAGTGATATCTCACCTTGGAGGTGCATCTTTTGGTGAATTGCACGTGTGTATTTATGTGTTACGCTTATTAATTATAGAAGTGAACAATGAATTAGATTCAGTTAAAGCTAAAGTTTTGTTTTCAACTATACTATATCCAGGCAACGCGTTTCTTGCGTGTGCGATCTAGAAGCGCGTACCATGGTCCCGCGAGCAGCAGTGTAGTCTCGGTAACAGTTGCCATTGGCGCTGTGCCAGTGTAACCGTGACGGCGTCCAGCATCGCTGCTCTTGGATACCCAGAACTCCCAGGATATGTTATGGTGGCCTTTAGGGGCGTTTCTTCTATGGTTGGCCCTCTCCTCCGTAACAGGTCAAAGTCTCACTGAACAGAGCTAAATCAAGGTTTAGATCAAGCCCTCCATGCATAATGCACTCTTTCGGCTGTGGATAATTATGGAAATGCAACAGGTCCCTGATGTCATGCAGGACAGGCTAATACACAATAGGATTAGACTGGCATATGGTATTAATTATGTTTTCTAAGAGGTGGGAAAGAACTACAGTACAAGGCTCATTCCATTTAATAGAGGTGAATATGCAAGCAGAGAGAGGCCTTTGGCTTTAGTAGATTGGAATGGCTAATCTCTGATTAGTATCATTGGATGAGTGCCGATACTGTTCCTTATCAACTCAGCTTCCTTATCAAGTTGAACCGTATCTAAGCTGAAAGGCGGTACGTACGCGACAGCGCCGTAATGTGATTCCTGCGAATTTTCTCGCCATATGAAAACCTTACCTGAAATGTAGTCTAAATGTACACCCATATCACGCACCAGTAAGACATTTTCAGTAATTATATCTTTTTCCAATCCCTATGGAAAAAGAATATGCTGCAGTATATTTTAAATATATCAAAATTATCTTCACAATATATTTTAAATATACTGCATTATATTACATTTCCATAAGGGAAAACCCCGTTTTTTAAAAATTATTTGTTTCAAATTTAATTTGGAGCGCTGTTCAAGCTCAACTTCTCTCGTTGCTTGGGAACGGCACGAAATTTACAATTGCAGTTGTCTATTCAGTTTCAACACTTAATGACGTATGCACATAACAAACCCTTATGGAAATGTAATATACTGCAGTATATTTTAAATATATTGTGACGATAATTTTGATATATTTACAATATACTGCAGTATATTCTTTTTCCATAACATAGAAAGGTAAGAGTGTCCCGCAATAACCGGAGTTACATAATGGGGGCGGGGGGGGGGGGGTTGCCTTCTTTGCATTCCATTTTTATTTTTAGCATGAAATGAGCAGCATCCCGAAAAATATGATGGCCACTTGTTAGGAATTTTTGTACCTACCCTTATTTTAGTTTACAGGACACATGACAATCGTGTTAAGTCTATTTTCACCAAATACCGACTTGTAGAATTCACTTAATTTTTTCACAGACGAAACCTTAATTTTCTAAAATCAGACTTTGTATGAGTTGATCTATTGTTTTCTGGATAGCTCATGCTCACATCATACTGTAACATAATTAACAGATAATAGCTGTGGTAATTACACAAGGCTACAGCACCGTGTCTACCATTTCATGCTACAACTACTGCAGAGGAAAATGGTATGACAAGATATTTGTTCTAGAATTACAATTAATTCTCGTTTAGTCAAAGTCAATCTCTTTATTTATGGTTGTCACCCGGACAAACTGTGATTTCTGTACTTATCGTTTTCTTTGAGGTAAATAATTTTAAAAAAATATATTCAATTCTGTTTCTTACCGTAAACCACTGCCCATTGTTATTACAATGATTATTGTTATTATGATTACTTATTATTCTGAAAAAGGTCGAGTTTTGTGAATTGTATTGTCTTCTTCGATCTTTTTATGCAGCAAAGTGTAATTTTATAGCTTGAAATTCCAATTCATCTGTGTTGTTGTGAATTATTTAAGAAATATTAAAAAAAAAAAACAGGAGGGATGTAAACTTTTCTAGCATTACTACCATTGTAATTGTATCTACCATTTTTTTATGTCAAATTTTGCTGTTGGAATTATGAGGGAGGTTTTGTAAATTGAAGCCACTTTTCTTTTTTTTTTCTTCCCATTTTCATTTGTGACGTGATTATTTTTTACCTTGAGTTGAGTTTTGTAAATACACTGAGAAGTACAATATGGGTTTTGGATATACTGATATAAAGCTTCTCTCCCCTCTTAAACAGACCTTGTTTTGTGTATGTGAGCGTGTGTGTGTGCGTGTGCATTTAAGTGTTGGGGAATATGTGGGGTTGTACATGTGTGCGCGTGCGTGTCTGTATACAGATACCAAAAATGTGCATGTGTGTGCATCTGCGTATGTATGTTTGTGCATGTGTATGCATGTGCGCATTAGCAAATGAGTACTTCAGTAGGAGTGTGCACTTCGTATTTCTGAGCGTGTATGTGTGTGAGCGCATGAGTGCGCGTGTGTCACTCTTGCCTTGTTTATTCGTTTCCATCAGTGCCTGATTACACAAGTGCCGGCCGCAGCAATCGGGCGCAGATCCCATCAAGTCAACAGTATTATCTCAGTCAGCCATGCAGCGCTAATGCTGTTGCCGTACCCTTCGCCGTTAACTGAAGCGGGCTCCTTCGCGAAGGAGGTCGAGTAACAAATGCAGGCCTCCGGAAACACACCGGAAATCTCAGAAAGCCTTTTCGGCCGCGGGACGAGTCGCCCTCGGGGGGGCCTAACGGATAAGGCGTCTGACTTCGGATCAGAAGATTGAGGGTTCGAGTCCCTTCGTGGTCGGCTTAATGCGGTGTCTGTCATTTCAAACCTGCAGTTGTAGGTTCCAGTTTTTTGCTAAACTCTTGAGATCTTGCCATGAAATGAAAATGCCAGAGGGTGGCATTGGAGGATAATGGGTAAGGAACTGCATTTGGAACATAAAGGTTTCCAGCTCAATTCAACATACTATTGTATTTGTGAGTGATTACATGGCCCTTCCTCCCAAGGAGACCCATTTGTTGCAAGAGGTCAGAGTAAAACACTGACAAGAAAATCGAAACAGATTTTATTTTAAATTAGAAGGATCTCGGCAGCAGTGGTAAAACCGGAGGAAGCTAAGCTAAGCTAACTCACCGGATCTATTAGTCTTTAAAAGCAAATCTAGATCACCCAGAAAGCAAAAGGTGCACGGGAGCAAAACAAAAGTTTTCCGCAGGCTTGCTATGCTTCTCCATCTGTTCCTTTCTATGAAAAGGTGACATAAAAAATGAGATGAGAGCTTCCTCCCAAAATGGCCAATGTAGGCCTTTTCACGCAGCACAAAATAAGTGGCTGCAAATCAAACTGACGCCACAACAACCATTTGAAATATGCGCTTCAGCATGACAGCAAGGCTGGCAATGTGCATTAAGCAAACCAAAGAAGATGAATGAACTCCCAAGGAGAGAAATGCCACAAGTATATATATATGCTCCCTCTGGTAATCAGGCACAGGTGTCTTCAACTGCCAATCACAACCTAGGTGAGCCGAATGAAGCGAGTTGCAGACAATTAAAGGGCTACACTCGCAAAGCAGCATAGGGACGTAACAGGCGACTGTGTCTGTTTACACTCAGCTTCATTCACAATCAAACGCATCGTGCAGCGCCTCTATGCAGCCTGCTCAGACACTCGTCTCTGATTGGCAGATTTTCCTCCGGAGTTTATAGTTGAGGATGCTTGTTTTTTTCTGGCAGGAAATTTCTATTTCTCCGATTGGCCCTTTGTGTGTCAAGTGTGCGTGTGTAGTGTACTCCCGCATGTGTTCACACAGGAGTGAGTGTGTGTGTTTGTATGTGTGTGTAGTGTACTCCCGCATGTGTTCACACAGGAGTGAGTGTGTGTTTGTATGTGTGGTTCGCGTGCGCGCACGTTTGCACATGTACGTGTATCAGAAGTCATTAGTCATACAACAGCTGACCTCTGAGTAACTTTTGTGTCTCCTTGAACACAAAAGTACACGGGAGTGCTGTTCCCGAACAGACCTCGTTCAGCCGCATCCAAATTGTCTGCTGGAACAAAGCACGTTAGGAGCAGACTGTCGCTCGTCCTGACAGAGAGTACATTGTCCTTCTCACAGTGCCAGTATTTGATAAGGCTCTCAAATTGAGTGACACAGACACGTCGCACAAGTTCAACTGCTTGCTTGTGCACACTGTAGTATTTTTTATCTGCCTCTTCCTGGGGCCCGAAAATGTCTTTTTTTTTTAATGGCCTGGCACCTCACAGTAATGCAGAGTGACAGGAGCGGGGCCCGACCGCGTGTCTGGGTTCCTCAGAGCGAACGTCACTGGGGCACGCTCTGGGTCCGGGCAGCGTTTCAGGCGGTCACTTGATAGACTCTGGGGCTCTGGCTCTCTCTCTCTCTCTCTCTCTCTCTCTCTCGCCTCACCTGGCTGTGTTCCCTGCACTCTTGACTGGGAGCCGTCACTCCCCGAGCGGAGGTTATTGACCCCGGGCGAGCGTGACGATTCAGATAAGGACGAGAGGGGCAGGCGCCAAGGGACACTTTGCCACAGAGAGCTTGCGCAGTCACTCACTCGCTCAATTACCGTCCGACTCGATGAGTCACTCGTGCGCGGGGAGCGGATCGATGAGCCGGGATCGCGACTACCTCAGGAGCCCCCCGGCCCCGGGGTGTTTCGCACAGGTCCAGGAGGAGCCCGAGGGCCCGGTTCTGAACGGGACCGTGGAGACGAGGTTGGCTGGAGGCTCGGGTGCGGCGGAGGTGCAGGTGGTACAGATGTGCCAGTTGGTCCTGCCCTGCCATGCCAACCATCTGGGCGAGCTGGACGCCGGGCAGCTGCTGAAGTGGATGGACACCATCGCTTGCCTGGCAGGTAAGTGTGACCCCCCCCCGGCCGACCTCTGACCTCTGAAACCTGAACCAGCATTGAGAGAGTATCTAAAGAGGGAATGAAGGCAGTGCCCTGTGCCTGTTGTACATGCTATACATGGTTGCTATACAGACAACTATACAGACAATATGTTCAAGCCAGCTGTTTTTTCACAGAATGTTGAACAATTTTGTCATTGGAAAGGCCACGCTTTCTCTTACTTTTCTATTTTTAAACAAATGTTAAGACCGTGCTTATTAAAAAATTTCCAGGGAATTTTTCATTCCCTAGACCGTGAATTTTTGCTCAGTGTGATTAGTTACATTGCGAGGCTTTTGCTCATTTTTCATGCTAATTTTATTTACAGTTGAACTTCAGAGAGGCTTGTGATTAAAACCGCATCGGTAATTGTACATGGCCGAATGTCATAACCTCTGCTCTCTATCTCCGCCGGAGCAGAACTACAATCAGAAATATCTGTGTGGGCTTGTTCTCTGTCGTTCAGACATCAATGCGCGGGGGGGGTTGCCAACGGGGGTTTTGTTCAGCGCAAAAGTTGGCCCGCGAGTCAAAAGCTCTCTGTAGCCGGCGCCAAACTGTCATGTTCGCTCCGCGCTTTCACATCGCAGTCAACTCGCCCATCTGTTTCAATAATGCCGGCTGCGCGGATTCTGACAGATCGCGTATAAAACTCCTCTCTCATCTCCTGGACTCCGGAGTATAATCTCAGGTTGAGTTGAGCAGACGTGCTGCGTGTCAACATTAAAGCCGCGGGCGGAAATGCCGGTTGCTATGAAACGGATTTTCTCTGATCGACAGTCGACTTCAGATCAGAGTGTCATGCAGGCGTTCTTGGTGATTCTCGTTGGTATTCTCGTTTCTTCATGTTACTTTGTTCCAAATAGATTGCTGACTTCACACATGGTTTCCGAATAGATACGTAAGACAAGTCATGAATGCGGTATGTCAACACGCGTGATCATTGGCTTATGTCATGGCTTGTGATTGACAGAGTCTCTACAGGATTTTATCTTTATTTCCTCAGAACTGAAACAGTTGGTATGAATAAGTTGATTAATGCACTAAACCTTAGATTATAAGAGGATACAGAGTTTTGGCAAGATGTGCAAAGGATCTGGAGGATGATTTCCAAAGGAGCTTTTGTTTTACTGTGTATCAATAAAACACGCCTACAACCTGTTATAAAACAATGGTAAACCAACCACAGTGTAAAGTGTGCAAGAACAGGGATTGTCCCTGTACAAATTTTAACTTCATTTTAACTCGTTCAGAGTTTCCAGTCAAACGTAATTTATTAAACTGAGCGAATGATGCTTGTGATGGGCAAGTACACCGGGTAAAGCGAGTCAGGGCAACTATCAAGAACAGTTCCAGTGGCTATGGCTTCAAACTTTGCAGGACCGTCCATGATGGTCCACCCGTCGTAATCTAATCGCTCTCCTATCACTGGAACAGAACAGTCCTGTGCTGGCTGCGTTTAACCTGAATGTCCTGCAGAGATGAGACTTTGTGAGACACCACACTTCAGGCTATCAACATACAAGAACATTTCAGGAGATTTAGTAAATCATATGGCCAATATTCCTTACAGTCCCCAAGGATTAATCTGATTGAAGGCTTTGATGTTGAATTTTGCAAGCTGGAGGCAATTCTGTAAATGGCATCACAATTGTCCAGGCACATAATAAACATTTTACCTTGGAATTTTACCTTGGAAAATGAGTTACACTTAGGAAAGCCTAAAGCGGCACAATTTTAACTTGCAATTTGTTCATGTAAAAGGTCAGGAACTGATGCTGCAGTCTTCTTACGACTTTTTGGCAGCTTTTCTAAACGAGCCAGCGCTGTTATCTGGAACCGTATATTCATGATAAATATTCCGGATTTTGCTTAAAAGGTTTAGCATAACTCCCAGTTGCTGTTCAGTTGTACGTAGCATCTGTGGAGATATAGCACATCAGCCTTTAACAACAACAACAAAATAGTTAAGTTAATAAAAACAAAACCCCAAGCATTACAGGACTTTGCACAGACGAAGGATGATTCCACCACAGTTACCTTTCACCCTAATTCCACTCCTGTGGCTTCTCACCAGAACCAGGACTGAGTTTTCCCAGCTTTTAAGGTTTATGTTTGCCAACACAAAGGCATAAATGATTTACCAGTGTCCTCTTTGCCCTTATTAAGTTCACATTTCACCTATATCAAAGGCAGTTGTTGAGATAAAAGGTAGATATAAGTCCCACGTGCGCTGTCTGTTGGTAAACACGCCCTCGGCACGTTGAATAGCCAGTGATGTCTGATAGGAACGAGGGGGTTGGGAATGAATGCAGGCTTGAATGAATTTGTCTGGAGTTATGAATCATTCATGTGCCCTGAAAAGCCCCTTTATGAATAAAAACCGATGAGTGCGCTGGGAAGGAGGAGGCTGTCAAAACCCTTCATGAAGCTGCACGCGGCAGTTATGGATTTCCGTAAACAGCGATAAATAAATAAAAGCAGCTCCCCCATCGAAAGCATTTACTGCGATCTTTTGCCCTCTATGGCTTCGCTGTCTGCCTCTCTTTGCTCGTTGCTCGAAAGGTTACTTAATTGGCATGGTTTATTGGTGATGTGGCAGTACGACAGGCAGTCTGCCAGTGCTTACCTGCGCTACTAATACCTGATATTGACAACAAAGTCAATACTCATTAGTATCTGCTGTGCAATCTGGCAGCCAAAGGTCATTCATTAAAACCGTCTGCCCTACAGCTTGTTGCCACACATACAGTCAAGCCGGAAAGTCTGCACACTCCTTTCACCTTCTCCACGTTTTATTACGTTACAGACATATTCTACAATAGATTGAATTCATTTTTTGTCTCAAAATTCTACACAAAATAGCCCATAATGGCAAAGTGAAAACAGGTTTTTAGACATTTGTGCTAATTTATTAAAAATCAAAATGTAAAATATCATATGTACACAAGTGTGCACACCCTTTGATATGACACCCAAAAGTGAGCTGAGGTGCATTTTGTTTCCACTGATACTGCTTGAGATGTTTCTACAACTTAATTGGAGTCCACCTGTGATAAATTCAATTGATTGGACATGATTGGGGATTGCCAACACCTGCCTATATAAGGTCCCACAGTTGACAGTGCATGTCAGAGCAAACTCCAAGCCATGGGGTCAAAGGAATTATCTGCAGACCTCAGAAACAGGATTGTGTCAAGGCATAGATCTGGAGAAGGGTACGGAAAAATCTCTGCAGCTTTACAGGTCCCAAAGAGCACAGTGGCCACCATCATTCGTAAATGGAAGAAGTTTGGAACCACCAAGAATCTTCCTAGACCTGGCCGCCCGGCCAAACTGAGCAATCGGGGAAGACGGGCCTTGGCCAGGGAGGTGAGCAGGAACCCGAGGGTCACTCTGACAGAGCTCCAGCGTATCCTTGTGGAGATGGGAGAACCTTTCAGAAGATCAACCATCCAGGCAGCACTCCACCAATCAGGCCTTTATGGTAGAGTGGCCAGACGGAAGCCCCTCCTTAGTAAAAGGCACATCACAGCCCGCTTGGAGTTTTCCAAAAGGCACCTAGAGGACTCTCAAACCATGAGAATCAAGATTCTCTGGTCTGATGAAACCAAAATTGAACTTTTTGGCCTGAATACCAAGCGTCACATCTGGAGGAAACCAGGCACCGCTCATCACCTGGCTAATACCATCCCTACAGTGAAGCATGGCGGTGGCAGCATCATGATGTGGGGATGTTTTTCAGCAGCGGGAACGGGGCGACTAGTCCTGATAGAGGGAAAGATGAATGCAGCTAAGTACACTGAGATCCTTGAAGAAAACTCCAGAGCGCTCTGGACCTCAGACTGGGGTGAAGGTTTACCTTCCAACATGACAACGACCTGAAGCACACAGCCAAGAGAACAAAGGAGTGGCTTCGGAGAAAGTCTGTGCATGTCCTTGAGTGGCCCAGCCAGAGCCCAGACCTGAATCCAATTGAACATCTGTGGAAAGAGCTGAAAATGGCTGTGTACCGACGCTCCCCATCCAACCTGACGGAGCTTGCAAGGATATGCCAAGAGGAATGGGCAAAAATGTCCAGAAACAAGTGTGCCAAGCTTGTAGCTTCTTTCCCAAGATGCCTTGAAGCTGTAATCGCTGCCAAAGGTGCAGCAACCAAGTATTAGGCTAAGGGTGTGTACAGATATGTAACCCCTAAATAACCTATTTTTGTCAGTAAAATCAAATTGCATATTTTCTAAAAACCTGTTTTCACTTCGTCATTATTGGCTATTGTGTGTAGATGTTTGAGGCAAAAAATGAACTCAATCTATTGTAGTATAAGTGTAACGTAATAAAACGTGGAGAAGGTGAAAGGAGTGTGCAGACTTTCCGGCTTGACTGTACGTACTTAAATACAATCAGCGACAATATCAGAACTGCTCCCTGATTTGCGTGTGGTTGTCCATGTATCAAGTTTCTATCTGGTGTTTGAAATTAATTGACTTACTTTTTGATGGCTCTCTCTCTCTCTCCTCTCACTGTGGTGTCTGTATAGCTGAACGGCATGCTGGGATTGCCTGTGTCACTGCCTCCATGGATGACATTCAGTTTGAAGAGACAGTGAGGTACCACATCCCCCACGGCTCTTGGAATAATTATTTTTCCACACGTCACGTTATTTTTTTGGTTATTTGTGCAAAGGCTGTCATGTAAATCTGAAACATTACCCAACTGTATGTTATTCAAAGATTTTGATACTCACATATTTCTTATAAATACTTCTCTATGTGTGGATGTTATACTGGATCTCATCAGTCTAATGGTTTTATGCATCTATGCTATCTGTCTTTGCCATGTTCAGAGTTAGTCAAGTTATCAACATCAAAGCCAAAGTCAACAGAGCCTTCAACACCAGTATGGAGGTAAGTCAGCCATCCTGGTGTCAGGTTCCTGTCTTAGGAAAGAAGGGCTGATAGCAAACATATATGTATATACTGTGCATTGCATTCTTTATAACCTTTATTAGCACATGTACCTTGCATAATAACACGCTTATATACTCCTTATGAGAAGTGTTGCTTGTCAGAATTGTGCATGTTAAATAGAATCATATGAAATCAAAACATTTACATTCTCCTGTTGTGCCTTTGTGTGTGTGTGTGTGTGTGTGTACAGTATGTGTGGTGCAAGTATATGTATACATGTGTATATGTTTTCCTTTTCTGTTTCCTCTGTAAAGCATCTTTGCGACAGCACCGTACTAATACAATTGAATTGAACTGAATTGAATGAATGTATGAATGTGCTTTGTGTGTGTGTGTGGGTGTATGTACGTTTTTGTGTCTGCAGGTGGGCATCTGTGTTTCGGTGCAGGACGTGCTGACTGGTGTTCTGAAGAGAGTGTGTGTGGCCTTGTCCACATTTGTGGGGAAGCCAGTGGGAGGTGAGAAGGTAGGGCAGACACACCCCTCTGGTAACGACACACCTGTGACATCTGCGTGACCTCAGCGGTGGAACTGCGAGTGTGACGCCGCCCCTGCTGTTCCTGCAGGTGCGTCTGAGCCCCGTGGAGCTCGTCGACTCTGCAGAGGAGCACCTGGAACATTCTCTGGCCTCTGAGAGACGCAGACTCCGCCTCTACAACCAGCAGGCCTTCAACAACCTGATGCAGGACTGCCACGCCCTGAAAGGCAAGATTCACAGTTTTCCTAGAATGAAATAGAGACAAAACATCCGAGTCACCTTATTGATGGGAAACAAAGAGGAGCTCAACTAATCATGAAGCACATGGGTAATAACCCAAAAACGATACCAATGGTATTTTTTAATATCATCACGGTCCCAAACATCAAGTAATTCTGTGACAGAGACAGGAGAGGAATATTGGAGACAGAGGGCCAATAAGGTACCTAGAGCAATGGTATTCCCTCTTGCCTTTGGAGAGCCACAGGATGTGCAGGTAGTCATTGTTGCTCAACACTTAATCGATCAATTAAAACAGCCGGTTACACAGTCAAGCTGTTCTTCTTTTTGGTCTGAAATGGTTGCTGATTTTAAAGTGAAACCTAAAACCAGCCACCCCACGGCTCTCTAAATGCAAGAGTGAATACGACTAACCTAGAGGGAAAGAATGCTTAACATGACATGAAACCTTAACTGCTTTGTCAGCTTTGTCCTTTACCAAGTGTCAGACTCACCCTAGAAGATCACGGTTTTTGTGGTTTCCTTTCAAAAAATCTCTCATTTAGATATGGCTGTTTGCGGCTGGAGTAATTTACATAATGACCCTTAGTTGATCACCCGCAAAGAGTGAAACGATAACGCGCAAATACTTTGCCTGTGGCTGCAAAATAACACCCCTTATTTGGGATCTTAGTAAATTGACCCCATAGTGTGTAAATAATTTTTTTAAATGTGACGCAGCTCACAGTTTAATTTCTTCATGTAGCAGTATAGGCGAAGCAAATTGCAGTTTGGAATCCCAGACACTGCAGGCCGTTGGGTTCAGTGACACAAACCCCGCCCCCCACCGGCCAACCCCCAATGCCTTCTTTCAGAAATCTAGAGCCAGACGCACTACCCCCTGCAGTGTCGGACCTGACGACCTACCGACAGTTGCCAAGAACGGTGTCCATTTACAAAAAGGCAGCGGTGCCCAACGGAAAGAATTCACCAGACGGCTGGCATGCAAACACTGCTGTTGGCCAAAACCACACAGAGACTTTGATGTCACTCACTACAGATGAACGAATGATGGCGTGTGACCTGTCTAGTATTTCCCTGTCTGTCGTTTAACAACAATAATTTTCATCGACAGGCTCATGCCATATGAAATTCTAATCTTATGTTCTTAAAATGTGTGTGCGTTGTACTTTCGATGCTTTCAGAATTGTCGGCAGAATTGCAGTGTGTACAGGAGGAGATCAGTGACCTGTCTGGTTTCTGGGGGTGCAGGTGTGTGTATCAGGAGAGACGGCGCCCCGCTGAAGTCAACAGAGAGCACATGCGTGGAAAGCATTGAGCTAGTCCTGCCGCCGCATGCCAATCACCATGGCAACACTTTCGGAGGACAGATCATGGCCTGGATGGAGAACGCAGCCACCGTTGCGGCCAGGTGCTCAGATTACAGATGTTTGGCTTGATTATGACACGCTTGAGTCAGCATTCGGGCCAGTGTAGGTAGAAAGAGCTGTGGAGATGTGCGATAGCTCGTGCTTAACATGGGGGATCGTCCGGGATGCTTTATGTCTGTACCATGCAGAGCTAGCCAGCCTTGATCTTTGAGCAACAAGATGTGCTGGTTTTTGTGTTCACCTTAAAATCAGTAACCAACTGCTTTAATTTATGAATCAACTGTTTTAATTTGTCAATTAATCAACTGCTTTAATTTATCGATGGAATGCTGAGTGATGAAAATCAGCAGACCCTGTGGTTCTGCAGGTCACCCCTTGGGTTATAGTATTCAGAAATGGAAGTGATATGGCATTTAGGGTGGACTCTGCCTGTAAGGACTACTGATGTTAAAACAAATTGTATTAAGATATAAAAAGGAACAATGACACAAATAAAATGTGGCTGTCGTAAGTGAGGTTCATCATATAGGATGAGGGGAAATGATTATAGGACACTGTCTGACCCTGAAAGGTAAATCATCCCCCTCCCTCCCAACAGCCGCATGTTTGGGAGCTACCCTACCCTCCATGCTGTGGACATGTTCAAGTTCCGTGGTCCGTCCACTGTGGGGGACAGGCTGGTGTTCAAGGCTGTGGTCAACAATGTCTTTCAGACCAGGTAGAAATGTGGACTCCGGCACACACACAAATGCGCACATACTCGCGGATATACGTAAATGCACACACGCACGCACGAACACACACACACACACACACACACACACACACACACACACACA
The DNA here is from genome assembly GCA_029718625.1 of Synaphobranchus kaupii. Lineage (NCBI taxonomy): Eukaryota > Metazoa > Chordata > Actinopteri > Anguilliformes > Synaphobranchidae > Synaphobranchus > Synaphobranchus kaupii. The sequence goes on from CM056392.1 coordinate 32,718,335, forward strand.
CACACACACACACAACTGACCTAAGTAGTAAAAGAAACACACCTGAAGCAGAATTCAATCTAGCCCATTAATCACAACTTGAATACAGTTAGCAGTCTGCATTTTTAAAATGGGGCTTATTGAAGTGGGGCATGGCTGCTGTACTGTTGAGAAAAATACATATCGCATATGTATTCAGTAAAGAACCGGCTCTGTACAGTAAACGTATAATATGTAGTAATGTTATTGCTTCACATAAGGGTGTCTTTCGAGCACAAGATTGATAATGACAGTGACTTAATAGACTGGGGGTTATCAAACGCGGCCGTGTTTCTACGCTATTGGCTGAGAATGAACACGGTCAGACCGCATTGCTGCTTTTTGCCATCCCTGTGCCTGTCGTTACCGCGCCTCTCCGCCCGTTTTCACGCGTCGTGTCCCCTGCGCTTTCACAGTATGGAGGTGGGGGTTCGGGTGGAGGCCTACAACTGCGGGGAGTGGAAGCAGGGGAGGGGCCGCCACATCAACAGTGCCTTCCTCATCTACCACTGGGCCGGCAGCCAGGGCCACCATCACCCCTTCCCCAATGTCACGTTCACGACAAAGGTAGGCTGCTGACTGCATCACACCGTGACTGCAGGCATCTCATATGAACAATTTAAACATAAGTAATGGTGCATGTTTATTGTGTATTTAATCCGCCTTGTTGTCATTTAGGGTGTTTGCAGGTTCAACGCGAGAAATATAATAATTACTTTCATATTCCTGTTTTTCTTCCCATATTAATTTCTGAAGGACGGGGAGAGAAGGTACCTTGCAGCAATTGTCAGAAAAAGAATACGTATGGCCAGGTAACGTACCCCTTGTTATTTTCTGCACGTCACCCTCGATTTTCGACAGTTTCTGTGTTTGTGTCAAGTGTTTGGGTACAATTAGCAAAAATTGAAAATGCCAGTGTATTAGAAAACGTGTGCATTATAAATGTTTTGTTATTTTTATTTTATTTTTTTGCAATGCCTCTAAGTAAAAAAGATCCCATTCGTGATCAATAAAAATAATTATCTCCCACTACGTGTCATACATTCGAATGAAACTGACATTTAAAAATATGAATTTCGATTTTTTTAAACAGTTAACTGTATCGTGCCATTCAAAAATAGGAGGCAACCTGTGTGCTTTTTTCTTTTTATGCAGAAAGCACATCTTATCTTTCAAAGATGAAGGACCTCTTTCTGTTCCCTGGGACAAAAGTAATCAAGTAATATCCTCTTCCATGTTCTTTAAATTCCTCTGACTGTTAGAGTTCTAAAAAAAGGTTAATTAACACAGCTGTGACATTTTGCTTTCATGTTCCCCACCCTCTTGACCTTTTTCCATGTGTTATTGTGAGCTAGTAAATGTCACCATTCTCCCACAATTCCTTTCTATGCTTATCATACACATTTAAGTGCAGCTCTACTCTTTCCGATGTGTATCTGTGTTAGAGTAGAGTGTTGATTCGTAACTTTTTAAAAACTCATTGTGAAAATGTTAGTTACTCACAGAGATCCAAAAACACGTCATATTTGCTCATTAGAGGATATGCGGTGCAATAATTTCCCCAACAATATACTTGCCTCTAAATTCAGGTTGGGTTAAGTACCCATACACACCTGGGAGGTATACTACAAAGCAGGATTACTGAGTTAGCTGGATAAGTGCACTAAGTAAAACCCAGAACTCTGCCAAATCTGGAACATGGACTGAAGTGAAAAGAGCTGTTCTGGGTTTTATCCAGCTAACTGCTTCGTAGTATACCCCCCCTGTTAACGCAGTTTTGAATTAATGGAAGTATTTTCCCCATTCTGCCCCCTACAGGTATACTTGGGCTATAACAATGTGGCAGCTCTCACGGTCTTGGCTGGAAAACAGTCATGGGAAGCAAGCAGCCTTCAGAAAAAGGTATGGATGGGACATAATTGCATATATAGTTGTGTTAAAAAACATAGCAGTACAACATCAGTAACCTGATGAACCACTGTTATTAGTAGTAGCGATATTTCTGCATGGCAAATAGTTTACTTATTAATTAATACTTAATAATGTACTGTAGTAGTGTAATAGGAAAACAATAGACCCAACTGTCATGACATACACGCTGCTTGTTCTGAGTAATTGACTCATTCATTGAAAGGGGCGTGTTCAAAATAATAGCAGTGTGGAGTTTAATAAGAGAATTCATTCATTCTGTGAAAAAACAGGTGTCATTAATTGTCCTTTATTAAGGAAGAAGGGAAGCAAATGTTTCACACATTGTTATAAAATATATTTCCTCCTGAATTGCTAAGTAAAATGGGCCGTTCCAAACATTGTTAGGAGGAACAACGTAATTTGATTAAAAAGTTGATTGGAGAGGGGAAAACGTATAAAGAAGTGCAGCAAATTATAGGATGCTCAGCTAAAATGATCTCAAATGCTTTAAAATGGCAACAAAAACCCGAAACACGCAGAAGAAAACGAGCAACTACTATTAAAACGGATCGAAGAATAGTCAGAATGGCAAAGATTCAGCCAATCATCACCTCCAGAAAGTACACTGTGAAGACAGTGAAGCATGGTGGCGCAAAAATCATGGTATGGGGATGTTTTTCATACTACGGTGTTGGGCCTATTTATCGTATACCAGGGATCATGGATCAGTTTGAATACATCAAAATACTTGAAGAGATTATGTTGCCGTATGCCGAAGAGGAAATGCCCCTGAAATGGGTGTTTCAACAAGACAACGACCCCAAACACACGAGTAAGCGAGCAACATCTTGGTTCCAGACGAAAAGGATTGAGGTAATGGAGTGGCCAGCTCAATCCCCTGACTTCAACCCCATTGAAAACTTGTGGGGTGACATTAAAAATGCAGTTTCTGAAGCAACCCAAAAATTCACAGGAACTGTGGAATGTAGTTTGTTCATCCTGGGCTGAAATACCTGTTTCTAGGTACCAGAAGTCGGTTGTCTCGATGCAACGCAGATGCGCACCAGTTATCAAAAACAATGGTTATGCAACTAAATATTAGTTCAGTAATTTAAAGTGAAGTTAAATCTTGAAAAATGTCTTCAGTTTATACAGTAAGTGTTTGAGTTTGAAGAGAAAAATGTTGACACTGCTATTTTTTTGAACAGATTAATATTCCTTTTCTTTGCTTCCTGTAAAAGAAGAACGCAGACTTGATAAAATTTGTTAATGCTTTGATTTGGAATTGAATGTGTAATGTTTCCACTACATTTGAAATATGGAACTAAAAGCTATTAAAAAATATTTGCACTTTATTCAAATTTTTTTTTTAACGCACTGCTATTTATTTGAACACAACTGTATGTGGATGCTGCACTTTTATGTGTATTGTGTTGCCTCAGCTTTGAGGTACTGCCAACATGCTTGTGGGAACTGAGAATTGCGTATTATTTATGAAACACTTGGTCCCTCTAGATCATTGAGCTAAGTGACTTCCTATGACAGAACATTCAGTTCTGTGTTAAAATGTGGAGTACAGATTGTGTACCATGCATTGTCTTTGCTTTTTCCTGCAGATTGGCATCTTTGTGAATGAGGAACAGGATTGGCTGTCCTTGAAGGTGGAGATGGAGGTCGAGGCTCAAGCCTTCCACGTCTTCTCCCTGCTGTGTGACCTCCGTCTGCGGCCGCACTGGGACAGGCACTACTCGTAAGGCCAAGAACACGGAGAGGACCTTAGCTTTGTGTCCACGGCAACTCAAATTGAGCACTGTCTCCTTGATATACCAAACTGGCCGTGTGTGATTCCTATATCTGTACGCTATTGCACAGTATTTGGGGATTGTTATACATATGTGTGGTGCTGCTGAAACCTCATTGGTCATCTCGTTCAGGAGTTTGCAGGCGCTTGTGCTCTCTTACTCCCCCTACAGGAGCTGTGAGGAAGTGGAGCAGGCTGACGAGGAGGAGACGGTGTACCACGTTAAGTGTCCCACCGTTAACGGCAGCCGAGGCCGGGATTTTGTGATCCTGTTGTCGAAGAGACAGCCCTGCAAAGACAGGTATGGTGATTCCTGAGCTGTGACAGCTCTGGGATTAAAGCAGTTTACATGTGCATGTGGCTAGCCAATCTCTTAATATCACCTGCTTTTCATACGTTTAGACGTTTTTTTCTTTATGACACAAAACTGTGTTCCGTCACCCAGTGTCACTCAGGATCTCGCCAAGCCTCTTCACAAGATCTTTACGTGCTTTTGTAAAAAAGTTCTTTAAGTGTTTCTCTCTGAATCAACAAACAATGAGAACAGTTTTAACTTGAAAGGAAGCGATTCAGAAAAATCTGTCCTCAATTAGTCATTTACAGATCGTCAAATGGAAAACCACGTGTGCAAACATGATGACCTCATCAAAGCAGCTGAGCAGTTAACAGGAGGTCAGCAGGTAGCAGGGAGCACAGCGTGCGTCCCGCCAGCCCGGTCTACACTGTAAGGGACGGGACCGGAGCCGCTGTTGAACCGAGGCCACAGTGGGCGTGTCGCACTCAGTGACCGTGGCGACCGTGGAAAATCGCCATCTGTGGTTCGTTAGAGGCTCAAGGGGTTGGAGTTATGACATTACCCGCTATCTGGAAAATGGGCACAGGGTAACCACCGAATGCCCTTTCAGAGTACTGCAGCACACTCCAGTGAGGGGGGAGCGGGGAGGGGGGGTTGTTGGCGGGAAATGTTATTCAGAGCATTTTTTTAGTTTTAACTTAATATTTATATTAATAATATTTCTGAGTGTAGCTGAAAAAGAAAGAAGTCGTGATGATGACACAACGCTGCCGTTGAGTGGGCTGGGCGATTCCACTCAAGGCAAACAGGAAGGATTTACGTGTGGGTTTATTTCCGTTTATTTAGATCTCCCTTAGACTTCCATCGCTTTGATGGGATGGGAAACAGTGACACCAAGTGGATAGATTCGGGAGCAAGTCAACCTGAACAATTTTGTTGCACGTTGTTGTCGCATGAATTTGTTTTGTGTCAAATGTTGCTCTCCCTTGCAAAACCAAAGCAATATGAACCCACATATTCTCCCTCCTACATGCATACATTCATTTCCATAATTGAATCACAGATTACCAAACTATATATATTAGCCTAGGTCATGTATAACATATTACTCAGACCTTCCTAACCACAGAGTGAATGATTAGGCTACATATTTAGGTGTATGTAACACTGTGATATCAATGTTTTTATCTTAAACCATCAGAAGGGGGCAAATATATATGCTTTATAATGGACAAAACTAATTTTATTCATTTTATGACATGTATTAGATAGGGTTTTGGACCCATATACAGTATATGTACCCCGCTATACTGATGAAAATATAGTAATTCCCACTTGAAAATTATGCAAAAGTGAGTTTTATGAGCCAAAATTGTTGATTTGTAATTAAATATATAATTTTTTTATTTATTTAGAGCAGTGCACAATTTAGCCATTTGGATAGATTTGGAGACACTAATGGACAACAGGGTACATTGCCTATATTTTGCATCATTGATCTGAAGTAGTTCTGTATATCTATATTTTGACTTAAATTATGAAAATAAACAAATCTAAGTTTGTATTGTAAATGGTACACCTGTCTTGTTTCATGTAAGCAAGTTTCTGTGATGCTCACACCTGGAGTTATAAAACCTTAAACAGAGCACCCCCTAAATAGGTGAGAATTGGGTGAGAAATTTTCCATCAGCGCAAAGGGGTTAACTAACTGAAGTATGTTTCAGAGTTATAACTGAACCAGTGGAAATTATATAATGCGTACTAATGTAATGTAATCTGTAAATTAGTTATGCGAAAATACTTATGACACTCTCATTGTAATACATTAACACTAAAGGAAGTGTAAAAGACAGGGAAATTTGATATTGTTGGAATGAAAAGGAGAGGATTTCAACATAAAAAGATAAGAGATTTGGACCCTTCAATCTTCAGTAACGCAAGGAAAAACACAGGGAATATCATAATGTGGGCACGCTATGGCTCACAGTGTACATTTACTTTGAGGCTGTGACAAAGCAAAGTCCCTAAATTTACAGCGTGTGAATCCCTTTCCTATGTTTGTCGCGCAGCGACCCCTACGTCGTCGCCCTGAGGTCCGTCACCGTGGCGACGGTCCCTCCCCAGCTGGAATACATCAGGGGCGAGGCACAGTGCGCAGGGTTCCTTATCCACGGGAACAGCCACACTTCCTGCAAGGTAGGAACCGCTCTGGAACAGGCAGGACAAGGGGCCATGGGCTGCGTTCGGATCCCAAATTTATGCTTTCTTCCTGTCGTTCCCTTCCCTTGCTTCAAGGGGGAATCCCGAAAATGCCAGGATGAAATATGGCAGCCACACCAAGTGGGATTTGGTTCCAATTTAAGGGGAGGGAATAATTATATAAATATAATTAGTAGGCTAATAACATTACCTCAGTTCCCTCACAATGCAATGCTCCACGCAAGTGGGAGGTCACATTTCAACTCTATGGGGTGGAATTCCCGTATCGGTTGCGAGGGCCATTCAGTTCCGTTCATCTATCCTCCCTTGCAGAGCACCTGTTAAGTTTGCTTGCTGCACGTAGCAAATTGCATCACAAGATGGCTCACTCGAGGGAAGTGAGAAAGGGAAGAGAATGTGTAAAATTGGATCCGAATGCAGCCATGAAATCAATGTGAAAAGGCAGCCTTCATCAATACAGCTGATGCCCAGTAGGGGTCACTGTTTCCTTCCGTGTACCTTTGTACACGGCTTTGGATGTACAGTATGAACTGCAATGATTTTGTATGGGGATTCCTCAGACTGGTTTTGACTGTCACACGTGAAATACCAGGGACATGCAGTCTGACACTCACAATCTGCTCATCTGAATGATAGTTTTTTCGTTCAGTTCTAATATCATCTTAATCCTGCAAAACTCTTTCCAAACTAGTGAGGAAGTAGTTCGTAATATATATATATATTTTTTTTATTGAGAATATCAATCAGTTAACATATGACAATTGTTACAAAGTGTAGATTATGAATGAAGATTGAATTAACAAAAATAAAAAGAGTAGTTTGTAATATGAACCTATCTTGTACCATAGATATGCATATACGCTCTACGTCTTTTACGTTTTTACTTCCGGGTTACTTACTGAAATTGTCGGATGAGTGCACCGTTCTGTAGATGAGTGTGCTCCTGAATTCCCTCAACAAAACCCTGGAAATAAGGGGTTCATCCTGGTATTTTAAGTGCCCCCATTTGTGAGAAAAGGTTGCCCACTCAAAACCTTTTTGACGAAGTGGACTCAAATATGCACCCTCAAAAGGGTGTAGGGGTCATATTTGGACACAGCCCCAGCATTTATGTGACCAAGACACATTGTAATACACCAACTGAATATGCTTTAATGGCTTTTCATCCATACAGGTGTCTTACTATAATCAGGTGACCTCGGGGGTACTACCATACGTAGCAGGGAACATAGCGGGCTGGTCCAAGTCCATGGAGGAGACCGCGCTGTCGTGCATTGCGTTTCTGGAGGACAATATTAAAACTGCCTTGTGAAACACATCCAAAACTGTTTTCTGCCTGTAAATAAAACCTTTGTTCTTTTCATGGTGGATAATTGTGTCTACAGCTCAAACTGTGAGATTGGCCTGTACGTGACTGGAATATAAAAGTGTGAGATACTACTTAAGTGTTTATATAAATCCTAAGCGTTTTCTATTGACTTGATATTTTACAAGAATGTATTTCAATTTTTGGTGAATCAAACTGTAAATGTTAAAATTCCGTAATGCCAAAAAACTGTATTCAGTTTGTGTTTGAGCTTAAGTAAAAGTTTGTTTCTGCATACCTACTTTGTGTACATTCTGTGCTTTATCCAAGAAAACAATGGGAAAATGATAAAACGTGTAATAAAAATGCATGTCCAACTGCATGTCCTGTTAAATACAGTATGACCGCATAATTAAGCGTTGCATCCGGTTCCTAAACAGAATGCCGATAAGACAACTGTCAAACAATTTGTAATTGAGAACCTTTATTGATTCAAGACAGTCATGATACATCACTGAAAATATCCATTACGTTCCTTAACCATGACATCCCTATCTGACCTGGGCAAGTGTGCGCTCATATTTAGCTCAATTCACAACCACTGGGGTGCAGCTTATGACTGTCGTCCTCCCCCTGTGCCTTTGAGCTTGGGCTCAAAGGCACTCATCCCAAGACAGGCGCCATGTCTCGTGTAGCCTGTAACATCTGTAAATACCCTGGAACAGGGGTAGAAGGCCGGAGGCACGACATGCCGCTAGCTCAGGGGTTACTGATCATCATTGCAGAAGCTGAGGCGTCTGAGCACTCACATTGTTGAATGCTTCAGGGGGAGAGGTCTGCCCCCTGGTGGATGGAGGACTGAGTAATCTCTCAGGACATCCAGAGCTGCTGGTCTCTAACCCCCTCAGCACCAGACAAAAAAAAAGTGTTCACAGCTGTTACCAATCCTCAATAGAATGTCTTTCAGGAGCTGAGGAATTATGGGATAGGTAAGTGTTTTTTTCCCCCCAGCCCTTCAGCCCTGTGTTCCCCTCCATTCTGACAGGCGGACGTCCTTTTCAGAAAACTACCACCTTCGCCTGCTTGGGCTTGACCTTCTTGACTGGAACGTGAACGTCCTGGTGGTCGGCGCTCATGCGGTCAGACAGTCGGCCCACGGTGACCGCGTTCGCTGAGGGAAGAGGACAGGACAGTGAACACTGGAAACTGCAGCCGCCCCGGTTAACCGCAACCCCCTCCCGCCTTGCAGCGTTCTCGCCAACTCCACCGAGACGCACCGTCTTACTCCTCATTTCCTTTCACTTTTATCTGCCGTTATATTACTTACACCGAGTGGCCTGCATCCCTGGTCCCAGATGGCCGGGATCTGCTGATTTTTTTGTTTTCTTTAAAATAAGCAACTGATTCAAACCCAAGAAAATGGGTGAGGCGAGTTAACATTACATTACAGGCATTTAGCAGACGCTCTTATCCAGAGCGACTTTTTATTTTTTTATACATATTATCCATTTATACAGCTGGATAAATACTGAAGCAATTCAGGTTAAGTACCATGCTCAGGGGTACAATGGCAGTGTTCTACTCGAACCTGCAACCTTTCGGTTACAAGGCCAGTTCCTTAAGCATTATACTACACTGCCCTGAGTTAACACTGAGTTAACCGTGCTCTGCTGCTCTAATTGATCAATTAAGCATGGAGTCAAAAAAAAATTCAACTGGGTCTGCAGATCCCTTACTTGCACCATTTGTATAGCGGAGGCAAACCGCATGGTTCTCTCGCACTGTGCGGTGTACACATGGCCCATTAAAACAGCCGAGCGCGACGCAAGGCTGCAGAGGGATTAAAAGCCAAACGTTCAATCGCCGAATTCCCTGTAAACATCTGCCGCGTCCTTCAGCCAATTATGAGCCCCAGACAAACCGGTCCCCCCTGACAGTGTCTAATGTCACGTTTCTGCGGGTGTGCAGGAGTGAATTACCTGAGCCCTGGTGCTCTGGACAGTCCTTCTGAAAGTGTTCCACCGACCCACACACTCGACAGCAGCCCCCTGGCGAGACCAACCAATGAGAAGGTGTGACATTTTTAGTCCGATACATACATAAGTATATAGAGACAATGGCACGACGCATACAAAAAAATAAAGCAGGCGGCACAATCACCCAATAAGAAATAAATGTCTACAGCACAAGGGTTATGGGTGTAAAAACATCTGGACAACACACTTTAATAGCCTTTTAGATTAGAAATATAGAAACGGCTAATGTAGCTAATGTTTATTAGGACATGTAATCCCTGCCATGATGTGCCATCTAAATCTACATGTTTCTTACCTGCTGCGTACAAGCCTTTGGGGTTATCAGGACAGGATTTGGACAGGTGGCCAGTCTGACTGCATATGAAACATTTGGCATACGGGTAATCTCCTGCGGTGGTACACAGAAAATGGAGGGAAAAAAACAAAAAAAACACCCTGGTCATTGGCAGAACGACTGGGAAACCAATCCAGAAACTCTGTTATTTTCCTTTCAAGCAAAACTTGCCCTCCACAAAACCTGATTCTCCTGGTCATAGCTCCATTACCCTGACCCCTCCCCCCCATTCTGAACCACTGTGATGTCATTGGAGCCTCACCCACGGCAGGGTCCACTTTGGCCCTGCACCTCTGGATCTCGTGCTCCGTGGAGCCGCAGCGGTAGCAGATGCCCCGCCCCATCTCCTCGTCGTTATCTGCCTCAGGGCAGTCGGCCAGCCCATGGCCTGGCTTCCTGCAGTTAAAGCACAGCTAGGTAGGAGAGATGTCGGGAAAGAGGAAGCAAGGAAAAGGGGATTAGTTACAATTATTCCCTCATATGCACTACTACAGTTATAATTACAATGATGCGGGCGTATGATTATATACATGATTTAAGCCTTATCTAATGAATGCCACCATTGAGCGCTATCAATAGCTGACTTGTACAAACCAAGGAAAGGACTCTAGGTTGCCTAAAACATTGTGATTGGTTACAGTCGGTGAGTAATACGACTACCCATGGGGTCCCTAATCTTAAAACAGAAGCCCAAGCTGGTGATCAGTTTCTGGTTCAAGTTTACCTTTGCTGGTCAACCTGTGACTGTGAAGGGACAGGCCATACCCAGCTTACTCCTATGTTAATATCCAAAACATTGTTATAATTTCACACAAATTTACACTTGTTTCACTCTTTCTCTCCACCTTTTGCCCTCTCTCACCATGGAATTCTTTTTGACGTTCTGCCTCTTTATCCTTCTGTCCTCCCTCCGCTTGTCCTTCTTCAGTGCCACTTCCACCTCCTCCCTCAGTCCCTCCTCCACTCCAGGGGCCCCTGGGGGCCCGCGAGGCAGTCGCTGGCCCGTCTGCTGCAGGTACTCAAGGAAGCCGTTCACATCCACATTGTTGTAGTCCTTTTTCTTATTGGGCTTCTTCCCTCCCTGGCTTGGCTGGGTCTTCTGGAGGGGGTATGTGGGACGACCCCTCGGACCACCTCTCTCTGCAGCGGCCCCGCCGGCCTTCAGCTGGCGCCAGGGGGTGGCCTCGGCAGGTTTGTTTTTGTGAACATTGTTGCCTCGAGCCCAGCGCGTCATTATCGGACTACCAAAACAAAGCATAGATTGCAATGAAAAAAAAAAGTGGGGGGGGGACACTATTATAATAAACTCAACTTCATTTTCAACAATACAGTATTTAGCTTGCATAGTGTTTAAATTCTTGAACATTAGCGTTTCCTAGCGGTACCTAAAACGTTGAATGACAATATATAATGTAGCTAACAAGCTATTTTAATCAATTTGTAAAACGCCTGATGTGACAACAACCACAAGGAAATAACGTTACATAATTTAACAACGTAAAAGCTGTGAAAAGTATTCCCTCAAACGGTCCATTACTGTCGAGCTGTGAAAACAGCAAGCTAACGTTAGTTAAAATATACGTGTACTCTCATATTAGATACCAGGGACGCAATATTAAACATTCACCCATTAACTCTAGTCGTGTTTCTAAACAAGGTAAGATCAGTTCAAACAACAACACACTTATTCTCACCTCACTTGTTAATTTACTGTCAAAATGATCCACGCTTCACGTTCTGTTTCCCCTGTCGTGTTCTTCCGGGAAGTCCAGCGATTATTTAGGTCCGTGTTGCTATTAGCAACGTACCAACCAGTTCCAGTAAAAAAAAGAAAAATACGAAGTAGGCCTACTAGCAGAAAAGCATAAGATTTCTTAGAGATTCTGTGGCCCAAATTCTTTAAAGAAATCTGCTTACGCGCCAAACATGCACACAATAATTATAAATAAGATCTTGATATTTTATGGCGGTTGTCAATCAACGAAATGTTGCATTACCGCTACCTAATGGTATGCAGTGGGGATCGGGATTATTAAATCTAAATTTGTACAAAAATGAATAAATAAAAATAAAAAAGGCGAAAAAATATATATTAATCAACTTGAAACAAAAAGGAAAAACACTGATCCCCTGAACTTCCCAGTATTTTCTCTCTATGTCAACACATTTGATATTTTCTCTCTATGTCAACACAGTAACTAGATCCCCGTTTATATGACTTTTTTTCTGTCGCTAGCAGGTGGTATTCTGACCTTAAAAGAATCTGAGTAAAACTTTATCTTACTTTTCCTTGCAGGGCTCCTGATGAAGTATAAGTCAATCAATTCATTTTGTATGGCACTTTTTTTACAGAGAACTGTCACAAAGACACTGTACAGATAAACAGAAGGATAATTGGGCAAAAGCCAAGGCATGGGCATAAACCAGAGGAGGGACAGGACAGGAGCAGTCTGCAAACTCAGGGCGAGGGGCAGGGATGGAGCAGGCTGCAGCTCAGTGCGAGGAGCAGTGCTGGAGTAGTCTGCAGCTCAGGGTGAGGGAAGCGCAGAAGCCCCCAGGGAAAAGAAACAGGAGAGGGTTAGTCACTTATAAAATTAGAAGAGTAACAATTACAAATAGGGAGGCCGGAGTGTAATATGGAAAGCCCCAGGGCATTATACTATAGCAGCATATCTAAAAGATGTGAAGAGAGGGGTGCACAGAACCACGTGAGTGACCCTGGACTGACAGTACCCCAACACGGCACTGAACAGCAAACCTGAGTGTTCACATGCAGTAGCAGGGCAACAGCACAGTCAGCTCAGCTCACAAGACAGGTCTATGGTCCTGATTTTTTGAAGGGTTTGCCTTTGTAAATTGGAGGTGGTTGCCAAAGTGAAGTCAGAATCTGTAGGCTACATCTTAAACACACTGACTCTAAATTGTAATTAGCTATCCTAAATCTCCTCAACTTGGTCGGTTACTTCCCTGATGTCTGGAACAAAGAACTCATAACACCCATATAAAAGTGAAGACAAATTTGGCCCAAATAACTACATAGGCATCTGGAACAAACAAAAGACTCATGTCCTTTTGGAGCACTATGTCTTCAGTAAAAGCCAAGTTGGATTATTATATTTTTGCCTGCTTAGGCTGTCAGAAGGCATTTCGTTCTACAACCCCAATTCCAAAAAAGTTGTAACAGTATGTAAAATGCACATAAAAGCAGAAAGCAGTGATTTGTAAATTCTCTTTTATAAATATATATATTTAATTGAAAACAGTACAAAGAAAATATATTTAATGTTTTACCTTATCAACTTTATTGATTTTTGTAAATGTACACTATTTCCAAATTTGATGCCTGCAACACGTTCCAAAAAGTTGGGACAGGGCCAAAAAAAAGTTAAAAAGGGAAGTTAAAAAAACACCTGTTTGGAACGTTCTACAGGTAAGCAGGTGATGCTATCATGACTGGATATAAAAGGATATCAAAAGAGCCCCAAGAGTCCATTGATATCCTTTTATACAGAGTAATGATAGCATTAACTGTTTACCTGTGGAATACCTGTTTACCACAGTAGTTGGTTGAGAGAATGGCAAGAATGTGCAAAGCCATTATCAAGGCAAAGGGTCGCTACTTTGAAGAATCTAAAATATAAGACATTATTTTGTATCTCATAGTTTTGATGTCTTTCCTATTCTAAAATGTGGAAAACAGTAAAAATAACAAAAAAAACCTTCTATGCTATAAGATAGGTGTGTCCAAACTTTTGACTGGTACTGTATGTATTTGTCTGTCTATCTATGTATTTTTCTGTTTGTCTGTCTCTCTATGTATCTGTATGTCAGTCTGTATTTCTACCTGTGTCTCTGACTTCTACAGATCTATGTTTTGCATCGATCTAAAAATATATATTTTTTCTTTTCTTAAAAACTGTGTTTTTTCTGAGCTACATATTGCCTTCTCAAAATGATCGCATCACTGTGTATGCGAGGGGGAAGCGAAACGAGGTGCAGTCTCCAAATTACGCGTGCAAAAATCTGTATTTGGACCATCTGTATGGGAATGCGCTCCACCACTGTAGGCCTATAGGTGCACTATGGGATATCGTGAGAAACGTAGCCATATCGTCTCTAATTTTCCTGTCTGAGTAATCAAACGAAGCAGTGATGTTATTGCTCATCTTTACCAGTCCGAGCGCATCGTGGAGAGACGCAGGGCTTTTTTACCGATTAAAGATGGTATAGTTTAATAAAATCACAAAACGGTTGTTTTAATTCAGAAGTATGAAAGTTTATTCATGAAGTTCAGAAAAACATTTGAATAGCCAATGCTAAAATACTAAATTAAACAGGTTACAAATAATTGGTGATGCATTGCACAATGAATTGTATTGCAATAGCCTAATAAATAGATGAAGTGAATGGAGAGCGACAAATACCCTATTCTGGATTATCACCCCAGGGGAGCACAGAGCTAATGAACATATTTCGCCACCATTTGGACTCATATCATGGCCAGGCAACTTACTCAACCCAAAATTCTACCAAAGTTCAGTTGTGCTTTAACGTTACAAAAGCACAGATGCCTACAAAGCACAGCTAGCCTATCTGGAGTCCGGAAGGGTTTCTAATCCCGAACTGCACAAAAAAAAAAAAAAACTACTTAAAAATAAAAGAAAAATGCTAGCACAGAAAAACATTAATTGATATTTTTTATTCATTTAATTTGCTGGATAATGAAGAACTATAAATGGAAACAGGCCATGTTGACATTAATATATCCGTATAAAGGTAAGGTTAGGTAACAGAAGGCCTATTTTATAGCTGATGGTATGCCACTGGATCATAATGTAGGCTAGACATGGACATGGTTCCTTACCGGGGGATTTGATGTCAGAATGATACCAGAGGCTACTGAGTTGTAGCCGATGATTTGTCCACTATGTAACCACATAAGGACAGTACTCAAGTAGCTGACTGTTTGGTTTATTTTGCCAACATATCTTTAGGAAACAACGTATCAATGTAATTTTCTGACAAAACATAGCCTACCTACTTAGTGTGATAGGCTGAGAAAGCCATCTCTGGGGCAATTAAGACAGCGCCCAGCATGCACTAGGTTGACCTAGTCTTGTTTCATTTGTATGTATCTATTTATCTATCGATCTATCTGTCTATCTATATGTCTGGCTGTCATTCATATTTTTTTCCCCATTCATTTGAATTCTATTTTGTTGTCCAAGAGTCTAATCTGAACTAGACATTATTCTCAGGTATGATTATACTCTTGGAAAAATCTAAAATACCTGGGAAGAAGTTAACAATGCGGAAACTAAGAATAAGCATAATTATTACTACGAGCACAAAGGTAATATATTTTTTTTCTATTCTGAAAAACAATATATTCCCACCACCTCCCCCCTCGTAGGAGGACACCATTATTCAACTCAATCTTATCTATCTATTATATCAAATGTAACGATTCTATATGTGTATTTTTTCAATACTGGAGAGATTTTGAGGGACAAGATTATTATTCAGATTATTCACTGTTCTTAACAAAAACCTACTCATCATGTGAAACCTTATAAATAACAGATATAAATAAGATAACTTCAAGACCGAAAGTCAAAACCTTTTTTTCACGACAGACAAAATTTCATCGTTTTACCACCATTTTGGACATTCTGCCTAGCAAAGATCCGGTCGTTGTGCTTGGTGTCAATTGCCACAACGACCGTTATCGGGATCAGCACCTCCGGAAGATAACCATGGAGGCTCCAAACCCCTACTGCTTTACACAAACCCTTAACTGGGTATCCTATGGTGGCAGTAATTTTGGGGCGAGTTAATTATTTTTTCTGATATTCAAATTTAATATACCAAAAACATTGTGGTGTCTATCTACCCAAAAATCTGAACTGGACATTATTCACAGCTGTGCTTATACACTTGGAAAAATAAAAAAAAATATTTTTTTTTCAGTTCCTAAAAACTATGTTCCCCCCCCCCCCCCTCATAGGAGGACACCAATATTCAACTCAATAAAGTATTTTTTTGTTGTTGATCTATCTATCTGTCTCTCTCTCTCTCTCTGTCTGTCTGTCTCTCTGTCTTTCTGTCTATCTATCTTGTTGACCAAGAAATCTGAACAAAACATTATTCGCAGCTGTGATTATACTCTTGTAAAAATCAAACATACCTGGGAAGAAGTTAACAATGCGGGAACAAAGAAGAAGCATATTCATTAATGCGGGCACAAAGGCAATATCTTTTTTTTCTATTCTGAAAAACAATGTTTCCACCACCTCCCGCCTTCATTGGAAAAGCTCTTTTTTTGACTCAAGACACTACATTTTAAATCTATCTATCTATCTATCTATCTATCTATCTATCTATCTATCTATCTATCTATCTATCTATCTATCTATCTATCTATCTATCTATCTATCTATCTATCTATCTATCTATCTATCTATCTATCTATCTATCTATCTATCTATCTGCAGTTGAAGTCGTATGTTTACATACACTTAGGTTGAAGTCCATCCATCCATCCATCTTTAACCGCTTATCCAAAGTCGGGTCGCGGAGGTAGCAGTTCCAGCAGGGGGGCCCCAAACTTCCCTTTCCCTGGCCACATTGACTAGCTCTGACTGGGGGATCCCAAGGTGTTCCCTGGCCAGAGTGGAGCTATAGTCCCTCCACCTGGTCCTTGGTCCGCCCCGTGGCCTCCTCCCAGCTGGACGTGCCTGGAACACCTCCCTAGGGAGGCGACTAGGGAGGCATCCTTACAAGATGCCCAAACCACCTCAACTGGCTCCTTTCTACGCAAAGGAGCAACGGCTCTACTCCGAGTCCCTCACGGATGACTGAGCTTCTCACCTTATCCCTAAGGGAGATGCCAGCCACACTCCGGAGAAACCCCATTTCGGCCGCTTGAATCCGTGATCTCGTTCTTTCGGTCATGACCCACCCTTCATGACCATAGGTGAGAGTAGGAACGAAGATTGACCGATAGATTGAGAGCTTTGCCTTCTGGCTCAGCTCTCTCTTCATCACAACGGTGCGGTAAAGCGAGCGCCATACCGCTCCTGCTGCTCCGATTCTCCGGCCCATCTCACGCTCCATCGTCCCCTCACTCGAGAACAAGAAACCGAGATACTTGAACTCCTTCACTTGAGGTAAAGACTCATTCCCTACTCGGAGTAGACAAACCATCGGTTTCCTGCTGAGAACCATAGCCTCAGATTTAGAGGTGCTGATCCTCATCCCAGCCGCTTCACACTCGGCTGCGAACTGATCCAGTGAGTGCTGAAGGTCGCAGACCGATGGTGCCATCAGGACCACATCATCTGCAAAAAGCAGCGATGCAATCATCAGTCCACCGAACTGCAACCCCTCTCCTCCACGACTACGCCTTGAGATCCCGTCCATGAATATCACAAACAGGATAGGTGACAAGGCGCAGCCCTGGTGGAGGCCAACCCCCACTGGGAACGAGTCCGACTTACTGCCGATAACCAGGACACAGCTCTCGCTTTGGGCATACAGAGATTGGATGGCCCTGAGTAGTGACCCCCTCACCCCGTACTCCCGCAGCACCTCCCACAATATCTCCCGGGGAACCCGGTCATAAGCCTTCTCCAAATCCACAAAGCACATGTAGACCAGATAGGCATACTCCCATGCCCCCTCTAGGATCCTTGCGAGAGTAAAAAGCTGGTCCGTTGTTCCACGACCAGGACGGAATCCGCATTGTTCCTCTTCAATCTGAGGTTCGACTATCGGCCGGACCCTCCTTTCCAGTACCTTAGAGCAGGGGTTCTCAATCCTGGTCCTGGGGGACCCCTGTGTATGCTGGCTTTCGTTGCAACCGCAGTTGCAATCCCAGAATTTTAACAAGCTGTTAATTTTTCTTAATTAGGTGCTTGTCATGTTTGGAGGAATTATTCACCCTCTTAAGCCACATTATATCAGAAATAGCTATGGATGCCATGTAGAATAAACACCCCATGTTCACATTGTGCTATATTATTTAAAAAAGATAAGAAAATTATTTAACAGATCCATTTAAAGACTGATTTGAATCAATAGGCTCCTAATTGGTGAAAGTGTGGACACATGGCCACTAAAATTAACCATTTCGTAGATAATGAAGAATTCAAACACAAAGCAAATGATAACGAGCCAAACCTGCATTGTCTTAAGCTTAAAGAAAAAATTGAGTTAAACACATGTGTTCAACAACCTAATTAGGAGCCTATTGATTCACTTCACTCTTTCATTTGAGTGAAAATACATTATTTTGTAACCTTTTCTTATGTAATTGTTGCAATATAGCACAATAAGCACAATGTGAACATGGGGAGTTTGTTCTACATGGCATGCATAGCTATTTCTGACATAATGTGTCTTAAGTGGGCGAATAATTCCTCCAAACATGAAAAGCACCTAATTAAGAAAAATTAACAGTTTGTTAAAATTCTGGGATTGCAACTGCGGTTGCAACGAAAACCAGCATACACAGGGGTCCCCCAGGACCAGGATTGAGAACCCCTGCCTTAGAGTATACTTTCCCGGAGAGGCTGAGTAAGGTGATGCCTCTGTAGTTGGCACACACCCTAACATAACAAAAATTGATCATCGACCTTCTGCCTAGGGTGCTCTGGTACCATGTACACTTATGAGCAAACTTATGTTCTAATATGGTGTTTGTTATGGCCAATCCATAACTAGTACAGAAGTCCAATAACAAACCACTGCTCGGGTTCAGATCAGGGAGGCCGTTCCTCCCAATCACGCCCCTCCAAGTGTATCCATCGTTGCCCACGTGCGCGTTGAAGCCTCCCAGCAGGACTACGGAGTCCCCTACAGGAGCCCCATGCAGGACTCCATTCAGGATCTCCAAGAAGGCCGAATACTCTGAACTGCTGTTCGATGCATAAGCACAGACAACAGTCAGAATTTCCCCCCGCATAACCCTTAGGTGTAGGGAGGCGACCCTCTCGCCCAACTCCAACGTAGCGGCACTCAGCCGGGGACTTGTGAGTATCCCCACACCCACCCGGCGCCTCACACCTTGGGCAACTCCGGAGAAGAATAGTCCAACCCCTATCCAGGAGTAAGGTTCCAGAGCCAAGGCTGTGCGTAGAGGTAAGCCCCACCAGATCCAACTGGTAACGCTCCACCTCCCGCACAAGCTCCGGCTCCTTCCCCCCCAGAGAGGTGACGTTCCACGTCCCCAAGGCCAGCCTCTGCCGCCCGGGTCTGGTCCGTCGAGACCCTCTACCTTCACTGCCACCTGTCTGGCAGCGCATAGAGTTCATAGAGTTCAATAGGAAGATTTGTCAAGAGAAACAATCCTTAAAGTGATCCATCCATATCTCCTGCATATCTGGCAGCAGAGTGATAGTTTGAGGCTCGATTGATACCTCAGACCCTTGATGACTTACAGCAATTTTACCAATCATGTATTCCATACGGTTCCAGCATAATTTACAGCTAAACCTAGTCCCACCCCCCAATTCCCATAGAGATCCATTCAAATGCAGAGACGTTATAGGATCGCTTGTAAGAGTACCAGAAAATAAGATATCAGGAGTCTTTAGATGTTGTTGGGTCACAGACAACAGGAAGTCATGGCATGCAAAGCCAAAGGATATGCGACCAAATATTAAAAATTTAAAGGCACAGTCAACTTAGTGTATGTAAACTTCTGACCCACTGGAATTGTGATATAGTGAATTAAAAGTGAAATATTCTGTCTGTAAACAAGTGTTGGAAAAATTACTTGTGTCATGCACAAAGTAGATGTCCTAACTGACTTGCCAACACTATAGTTTGCTAACATGAAATCTGTGGAATGACTAAATATGAGTTTTAATGACTTCAACCGAAGTGTATGTAAATATCCAACTTCAACTGTATCTATCTATGTATACTGGACATTATTCGCAGCTGTGATTATACACTTGGAAAAATAAAGGAAAATATTTTTTTTTCAATTCTTAAAAACTATGTTCCCACCACCTCCTCCCCTCATAGGAGGACACCATTATTCAACTCAATAAAGTATTTTTTCTTGTTGATCTATCTATCTGTCTGTCTGTCTCTCTGTCTTTCTGCCTATCTATCTTGTTGACCAAGAAATCTGAACTGAACATTATTCGCAGCAGTGATTATACTCTTGTAAAAATCAAACAGACCTGGGAAGAAGTGAACTATGCGGAAACAAAGACGAAGCATATTCATTAATGCGGGCACAAAGGTAATATCTTTTTTTCTATTCTGAAAAACAATGTTCCCACCACCTCCACGCTTCATTGGAGGACCTCTTTTTTTGACTCAAGACACTACATTTTAGATCTATCTATCTACAGTTGAAGTCGTATGTTTACATACCCTTAGGTTGAAGTCCATCCATCCATCTTTAATCGCTTATCCAAAGTTGGGTCGCGGAGGTAGCAGTTCCAGCAGGGGGCCCCAAACTTCCCTTTCCCTGGCCACATTGACCACCTCTGACTGGGGGATCCCAAGGCGTTCCCTGGCCAGCGTGGAGATATAGTCCCTCCACCTGGTCCTTAGTCTGCCCCGTGGCCTCCTCCCAGCTGGACGTGCCTGGAACACCTCCCTAGGGAGGCGACTAGGTGGCATCCTTACAAGATGCCTGAACCACCTCAACTGGCTCTTTTCTACGCAAAGGAGCAGCGGCTCTACTCAGAGTCCCTCACGGATGACTGAGCTTCTCACCTTATCCCTAAGGGAGATGCCAGCCACACTCTAGAGAAAACCAATTTCAGCCGCTTGTATCCGCAATCTCGTTCTTTCGGTCATGACCCACCCTTCATGACCATAGGTGAGAGTAGGAATGAAGATTGACCGATAGATCGAGAGCTTTGCCTTCTGGCTCAGCTCTCTCTTCATCACAACGATGTGGTAAAGCGAGCGCCATACCGCTCCAGCTGCACCGATTCTCCGGCCCATCTCACGTTCCATCGTCCCCTCACTCGAGAATAAGACCCCAAGATACTTGAACTCCATCACTTGGGGTAAAGACTCATTCCCTACTCGGAGTAGACAAACCATCGGTTTCCTGCTGAGAACCATGGCCTCAGATTTAGAGGTGCTGATCCTCATCCCAGCCGCTTCACACTCGGCTGCGAACCGATCCAGTGAGTGTTGAAGGTCGCAGACCGATGGTGCCATCAGGACCACATCATCTGCAAGAAGCAGCGATGCAATCCTCAGCCCACCGAACTGCAACCCCTCTCCTCCATGACTACGCCTTGAGATCCCGTCCATGAATATCACAAACAGGATAGGTGATAAGGCGCAGCCCTGGTGGAGGCCAACCCCCACTGGGAACGAGTCCGACTTACTGCCGATAACCCGGACACAGCTCTCGCTTTGGGCGTACAGAGATTGGATGGCCCTGAGTAGTGACCCCCTCACCCCGTACTCCCGCAGCACCTCCCACAATATCTCCCGGGGAACCCAGTCATAAGCCTTCTCCAAATCCACAAAGCACATGTAGACCGGATAGGCATACTCCCAGGCCCCCTCTAGAATCCTTGCGAGAGTAAAAAGCCGGTCCGTTGTTCCACGACCAGGGCGGAATCCGCATTGTTCCTCTTCAATCTGAGGTTCGACTATCGGCCGGACCCTCCTTTCCAGTACCTTAGAGTATACTTTCCCGGGGAGGCTGAGTAAGGTGATGCCTCTGTAGTTGGCACACACCCTCTGGTCCCCCTTTTTGAACAGGGGAACCACCACCCCGGTCTGCCACTCCTTAGGTACTGCCCCCGACTTCCACGCAATGTTGATGAGATGTGTCATCCATGACAGCCCCTCAACACCCAGAGCCTTCAGCATTTCTGGGCGGATCTCATCAACCCCCGGGGCTTTGCCACTGTGGAGTTGTTTGATTACCACAGTGACTTCCTCCAGGGAGATCGATGTTTATCCCCCATCATCCTCCATCTCTGCCTATACTATAGAGGGTGGGTTAGTCGGGTTCAGGAGTTCCTCAAAGTGTTCCTTCCACCGCCCTATCACCTTATCAGTTGAGGTCAACAGCGTCCCATCCTTACTATATACAGCTTGGATGGTTCCCCGTTTCCCCCTCCTGAGGTGTCGGATGGTTTTCCAGAACCGCTTTGGTGCCGACCGAAAGTCCTTATCCATGGCTTCTCCGAACTCCTCCCACACCCGCTGCTTTGCCTCTGCCACGGCAGAGGCTGCTGTCCTTCAAGCCTGTCGGTACCTTGCAACTGCCTCCGGAGTCCCCCAGGATAACATATCCCGGAAGGCCTCCTTCTTCAGTCGGACGGCTTCCCTGACCACCGGTGTCCACCAGGATGTTCGAGGGTTACCGCCCCTTGAGGCACCTAAGACCTTGAGACCACATCTTCCACTCTGGTTCAATGTCCACAGCCTCCACAGGGATGCCAGAAAAGCTTTGCAGGAGGTGTGAGTTGAAAGTCTCCTGGACTTGGGCCTCCTCCAGACATTCCCAGTTCACTCCCGCTACACGTTTGGGCTTACCAGGTCTGTCCAGAGGCTTCCCCGGCCACCCGACCCAACTCACCACCAGATGGTGATCAGTAGACAGCTCTGCCCCTCTCCTCACTCGAGTGTCCAATACATACGGCCTCAGATCCGATGATACGATAACAAAATTGATCATCGACCTTCTGCCTAGGGTGCTCTGGTACCATGTACACTTATGAGCAAACTTATGTTCTAATATGGTGTTTGTTATGGCCAATCCATAACTAGCACAGAAGTCCAATAACAAACCACCGCTCGGGTTCAGATCACGGAGGCCGTTCCTCCCAATCACGCCCCTCCAAGTGTATCCATCGTTGCCCACATGCGCGTTGAAGTCTCCCAGCAGGACTACGGAGTCCCCTACAGGAGCCCCATGCAGGACTCCATTCAGGGTCTCCAAGAAGGCCGAATACTCTGAACTGCTGTTCGATGTATAAGCACAGACAACAGTCAGAATTTACCCCCGCATAACCCTTAGGCGTAGGGAGGCGACCCTCTCGCCAACCGGGGTGAGCTCCAACATAGCGGCACTCAGCCGGGGACTTGTGAGTATCCCCACACCCACCCGGCGCCTCACACCTTGGGCAACTCCGGAGAAGAATAGTCCAACCCCTATCCAGGAGTAAGGTTCCAGAGCCAAGAGTGTGCGTAGAGGTAAGCCCCACCAGATCCAACTGGTAACGCTCCACCTCCCGCACAAGCTCCGGCTCCTTAGGTTGAAGTCATTAAAACTAATTTTTAACCACTCCACAGATTTCATGTTAGCAAACTATAGTGTTGGAAAGTCAGTTAGGACATCTACTTTGTGCATGACACAAGTAATTTTTCCAACAATTGTTTACAGACAGATTATTTCACTTTTAATTCACTATATCACAATTCCAGTGGGTCAGAAGTTTACATACACTAAGTTGACTGTGCCTTTAAATTTTTTATATTTGGTCGCATGTCCTTTGGCTTTGCATGCCATGACTTCCTGATGTCTGTGACCCAACAACATCTAAAGACTCCTGATATCTTTTGGAGTGATTAAAAATTTGTTTTAATGACTTCAACCGAAGTGTATGTAAACATCTGACTTCAAGTGTATCTATCTATCTATACTGGACATTATTCGCAGCTGTGCTTATACATTTGGAAAAAAAAAAGAAAACATATTTTTTTCAATTCTTAAAAACTATATTCCCACCACCCCTCATAGGAGTACACCATTATTCAACTCAATAAAGTATTTTTTCTTGTTGATCTATCTATCTATTGTCGTGTCTTTTTTCTCTCAGAATCATTCTCTCAGAGACAGGAGCTTGCCATTTTTGAACAACTTTATTAGTGATTAACAAAGCCGGGTGAGTTCATGAAGTCACACCCTTTCAGCCTTATTCCACAGGTTTTATACAGTTAAAACATGCATAGGCCCTCCTATTGGTCCAATGGCCAATCGCCTGCTGCATACATTGAGACCTCCTTAATATATGCATTACTTCAGGTTTTCTAACTTACCAATCGTAAAAACGTCTATAGCATATTGATGTGCACATCTGGTTATCCTTAACTGGGTATCTTCTCAGTCCTACCCTTAACTGCTTACTTAAGGAATTCCCTTCTGTCACACAGATCATTACATGATTTGTTTTCTCATATTTATTACCAACTGCCCACCAAGACACTCCCTTGACCTTTAATTCCACAGGTCAGTTCATCCGGTGCCTGGCTGTACGCTCTCTCCTTCAGACACACATTCCTATAAACCTGCTTATGCACCAATTCCCTATATATATATATTATATATTATATATACTCATTACAGAGTCCCACACTATTCTAACAGAAATTATCCTATATAATCCCCCCATTGGGACTTACTTAGTCCCAACAGAATAATTTAGATCTGAAAATGAACAATGAGGAAAAGCAACCTTCCCAAATCTTATAGGGTTAATAAACCCCTTTTTCTTATCAACTTGTGCTTCTCGTCGTCATTCATTCCAGGGAGTTTTAGAGCCAAAACTCTCCCCCCACTCTTGACTAGGGAGGAGTAAAAGACTCACCACTCCAGCCACATTTTTATTCAATATGTATGTAAGCGTGTGCATGTATCATAGGCAGCCTTGCATTATGTAGTTACTATTAAAATAATAAAAAACAAATATTATTGTGGTTATACAATAAACAATAAAAAACATAAAATGATACACAAGAATACAATTTTCGATTATACTATGTGTAGTGTAATTATATAATAAGAAATCAGTCTTCTGGATATCTTAAGGAGCTCCCTCGTAGTAGGTGGACCAACTAGCCGTCTCGGATGCTAGCCGGGCTAACCTGCTGTCCTCTTCTGCTCCTTATACAGTCCATTGTATTTCTTATACCACCTCTTTCTCACTTTCTGTGCTGTTCTCAGATGAGGTATCTGGGTGTGGCTCTTGTGGGATCCAGTCTGGTACTGGATTCAGATCAGGCCAGCCTTCATCATCACTCAGTCCATGCCTCATGTTGACAGCCTGGAGGACCACTCCTTCAGCATTCACGTGGTACCTCATAACTGGATTCATCTGCTTAACAGTTGCCTGTATCAGGAAAGATCTCAGCAGAGGTATCACACAACAGAACATTAATCCCACTATAACAACTACTACTGTTATTATAATTCCTGCTCTAGTGAACATGGCCCCCCAATTTCCCAACTTTAGCCTGGGTGCGTTAAGTTGGAGGACTGTTTGGTTCTGTAGTAGTGGGTGTTACACTGCTCTCGGTCCTGATCCCTCCTGTGACCTCTGACTCCGACTCAGGCTCTCGGCTCTTTTCCTGTAATAGATAACTTGATGTATCGCAGTTAGTTGTCTCATATCACTGAGTTCCATCTGAAGCTGTTCCAGAGAGGGGCCTTTGCGTACATTATTTTGCGCACACACTTCGCATTTTGCCAATGCATCGTCTACCATATTTTGTAAATAAGGAGACCAGTAACCTTGTTGTTTTATTTTTCTAATAACCTCCCCCCTTGCGCAATGGTCAAACCCATGCGCATCTGTTATTAGTATGTTTAGCAACACTGTGGGCGCTACAATGTCTTTTTTGCGCTTGACACTTTATTATGGCTAATTTTGTTGGCTGCATCATAACCGTAATAAGTTTTTAAAATTTGTTTAAAATGTTGGACAATCACGCTTATTATGGCCTAGCTGATTACATCCCCAGCATATTCTATTATTTGGGGTTTTATTTTTCCACTGTTGGGGCTGTGCATACACATTTATTATTGGTACAGTGGGTTGCTCTTGGCCCTGAGGGTTAGGCAGCCGCGATGGCCCTCCGGAAGAGACTACGGCTTCCGGGCTGGGCTCTGGCACTTCGGCTTTTACCACTGCTTTTTTGTCAATTCTTCCAGCTTGAGCTGTGCCAACTTCCGCTGTGTCTCTTTCTCTTGGTCTTTAAGCTTCTGTTCATCTTTACGATATTTTTTTACTGCATGTATCACATGATCACAAAACTCTCTGTGCGTTTTAGAGTTTAGCCCAACTACATCCTCCAGCCTGCTTCTCACCGGCGGGGGCATCGCTTCCACTATGGAAGTCCGGAAGAGGGTTGTCATCAGTTCATCTCCCTCAGGATTCCGCCCTGTTTCCAACTTCCAGCGTTTTAACTGTCTATGCAGATAGTTGGCTGGATTTACGGTGTCTCCCACCTCTTCCCCTTTAAGTGATTTAGGGTCAATCTTGGTAGGGTAATCCTCTCTCAAAGTTCGCCACATCGCGGGACGGAATTGATCAAAGCTGGCACCGTCAAGGTACGGGGTGTTTACCGCTGCCTGTAGCCCACTTTTCATCAGCACTTCCTCCATCCGAGCCATCCCTAGCAACCTCGCCAGCAGAGCCTTGAGATCCCCCACCGCCAGTAATTTCCCCATTGTCTCCTCCTCTAGAGCCCTTATCCACTTTCCTGCCCCCTCATGTATGTCTGGGAGGCGCTCTACTAAGCCCAGCATATCTTGTGATCCCCACGGCACGTAATGCCCTGTCGTTCCTTTTATCAGGATGGGGTACTGACTATATTTAGCTGGTTTCTTTATTTTCCATCTATCTCTCAACTCCTTTTCACTTATTGTCCTGTTTGCCTTACTTTCCTCAATCTCTTCCTCACTCCAATTATCTAAATCAGGTATTTTTTCCTTTTCAACATAGGACAGGGGAAGATCACACTTCTGTCCCTCCAGAGAGCGTGCACTCTCTCTGGGGGTACTGCATGCATCATTTCCTTGTAACTCTTCCATTGCTTCCTGCAAATCCCTGTAACAATTTAATTTACTTAATCCTTTCTGTCTGCTCTGAGAGGAATCCCCCAGAGACTCCCTGGGGTCTGCTCTCCTGCCTTTTTCTCCTAAGCTGGCCCCAGGAGTTCTCCAGAGTTTTCCCCCCCCTCTCCTATATCAAACTCTCCCTCTAACTGCAGGATGCCCGAAACTA
Organism: Synaphobranchus kaupii; assembly: GCA_029718625.1. NCBI lineage: Eukaryota > Metazoa > Chordata > Actinopteri > Anguilliformes > Synaphobranchidae > Synaphobranchus > Synaphobranchus kaupii. The sequence continues at coordinate 32,745,259 of CM056392.1, forward strand.
CTGGATATTGCCCATATGGCGGAGGCGTTTCAATCACATTTGTACTTTGCTTTGCCGAGATTTTTCTCGCTTTTCTCAGATTTTTTAAGTATTCCTCTCCTTCTTTTTTAAACAGTTTTAATATTTCTTTCTCTCTCTCTCTTTTTTCCCTTTTGCTTAACTTTATGATTTTTTTATTAATATTTCCATTTCTTCGCACAGATTTAAATCGAAAGTCCCTTCCTTCGGCCAATTTGTATTCATGTTTTTAGTTCGCTTCTCCCATTTCTGAGAGATCTTCTTTATTTCCTCTTTATTTACTGGGTTTTTGGCACTCAACACTTCTACTGCCGTAGAATTCATTGCTGCAGTTTATACACAACCTCCCGTTTTAGTCACCCTTTTATTTATTTTTATGATTTGTGGAGTTTTAATTTTTCTATAGAAAACAGCAATTAAATATTGGTTATCACAATGCCAAATACCGTTTTATACTTTAATAACTGACCATTTTTTGGGTCAATCTGTTTATTTACCTATTATTACTAAAGTTTTATTTTCTACAATTCTAGATCTCCTGTTTCCTCCTATTCTCACTTATTCGCACAATATTACAAGTATTTTCTGCAATGTCAACTAAATTCCAACCACAATATACCAAATCATATACTTTGCATATGTTTTATCACAACTGATCAATTTCCACAACCCTATATTTTCCAACAAACGTCTCAAAACACAACAATGATCGCGTTATGGAACTAATAAAAGGATTGGTACAACAATAATCAGTGAGATAATGCACAACACAGCCAAGCCAAAACTAACCCCCAATCTCCCAAGGGGATTCTATCTCTTAGCGTATCTTCCCTATTGCTTCATAGAAAAAAGCTGAATCTTTCACATATATTTATACATTTATTATCACACAGCATTAAAAGGTACCTTTAAAAAGCTTGTTAAATATTTTTCTATTTTGTGAGTATGCTTAATTACACTTTATTATTGACTACTATTCCACTATTATTCCGTCTAGGTATACGGTTTATAACCCTATTACACCAATCTGTCCTTCTGGCAGATTTCTCTCACACACTCACTTACTCTATATACTTCAAGCTCCCATACTCACAAGAACACACTTAACGCAGGCAAACCAGAATCAAACAGCCACACACACACAGCTTCTCGTACTAGAGAGCCCAATCAGCGGCTCGATTGTTGAATGTCTCTCAAACAACGCCCAATCAAATTACACCGTGCAGGACTCTCCCAAACTCACTCTCGTTCACACTTTTTTAAATGGAGACTTAACAGGAGCGCTTCTCACCCCCTCTCCACCTGTGACAGAGACTTTCACTCTGTCACTCAATCTTACTTCATTCGTTCCAACACTCACTTCTTGAGTGACCTGTTAATTCGGTCTTTTCTCTACTAGCCTTTCAACATATAGAAAACCTATGATTATACATGACTACTGTCTGTTAATTAGGCTCTTTTTTCTACTGTCTATACAACATACAGAGAAATCCGTTATTATACAGGATTTTATTTGCCTGACTCCCCAGCTCTCTGCGGGCACCTTCTGCTCCGCTGAGGCCCTTTCTGCAGGACTTTCACGTGACTCCACTAAAGAGATTTTTGTCATATGTACAAGTTCCCTCGAGGCCCAATCACACACATTACACATGCATTCTTTTCAAAAATCACAAGCTCAGTCTCAGTTATTTACTTTTTTGGTTCTTAATTTGGAGAGACTTACTCAACAGTCCACTGCCAGGGTGGCACCCGGAACAAGTCACACAACCCGTTAAACTAGCACGAAGAACATTCGCTTTTACCTTATTGGTGGCCACCGTGGCTTGTGTGACTCATCCGGCTCCCGGCCCACAGCAGCAGACGGTTCCGAATTTCCAGCCTCTGTTATTCCAATCCTGCCGACTACGCCAAAGCTATGTCGTGTCTTTTTTCTCTCAGAATCATTCTCTCAGAGACAGGAGCTTGCCATTTTTGAACAACTTTATTAGTGATTAACAAAGCCGGGTGAGTTCATGAAGTCACACCCTTTCAGCCTTATTCCACAGGTTTTATACAGTTAAAACATGCATAGGCCCTCCTATTGGTCCAATGGCCAATTGCCTGCTGCATACATTGAGACCTCCTTAATATATGCATTACTCCAGGTTTTCTAACTTACCAATCGTAAAAACGTCTATAGCATATTGATGTGCACATCTGGTTATCCTTAACTGGGTATCTTCTCAGTCCTACCCTTAACTGCTTACTTAAGGAATTCCCTTCTGTCACACAGATCATTACATGATTTGTTTTCTCATATTTATTACCAACTGCCCACCAAGACACTCCCTTGACCTTTAATTCCACAGGTCAGTTCATCCGGTGCCTGGCTGTACGCTCTCTCCTTCAGACACACATTCCTATAAACCTGCTTATGCACCAATTCCCTATATATATATATTATATATTATATATACTCATTACAGAGTCCCACACTATTCTAACAGAAATTATCCTATACTATCTATCTATCTATCTATTTATACTGGAAAATATTCGCAGCTGAGATTATACACTTGGAAAAATAAAAGAACATATATTTCTTTCAATTCTTAAAAACTATGTTCCCACCACCCCCCCCCCCCCCTCATAGGAGGACACCATTATTCAACTCAATAAAGTATTTTTTCTTGTCGATCTACCTGTCTGTCTGTCTCTCTGTCTTTCTGTCTATCTATCTTGTTGACCAAGAAATCTGAACTGAACATTATTCGCAGCTGTGATTATACTCTTTTAAAAATCAAACATACCTGGGAAGAAGTTAACAATGCGGGAACAAAGAAGAAGCATATTCATTAATGCGGGCACAAAGGCAATATCATTTTTTTCTATTCTGAAAAACTATGTTCCCACCACCTCCCCCCCTCATAGGAGGACACCATTATTCAACTCAATAAAGTATTTTTTCTTGTTGATCTATCTATCTATCTATCTATCTATCTATCTATCTATCTATCTATACTGGACATTATTCGCAGCTGAGATTATACACTTGGAAAAATAAAAGAAAATATATTTCTTTCAATTCTTAAAAACTATGTTCCCACCACCTCCCCCCCTCATAGGAGGACACCATTATTCAACTCAATAAAGTATTTTTTCTTGTTGATCTATCTATCTATATATACTGGACATTATTCGCAGCTGAGATTATACACTTGGAAAAATAAAAAAATATATATTTTTTTCAATTCTTAAGAACTATGTTCCCACCACCTCCCCCCCTCATAGGAGGACACCATTATTCAACTCAATAAAGTATTTTTTCTTGTTGATCTATCTGTCTGTCTGTCTCTCTGTCTTTCTGTCTATCTATCTTGTTGACCAAGAAATCTGAACTGAACATTATTCGCAGCTGTGATTATACTCTTGTAAAAATCAAACATACCTGGGAAGAAGTAAACAATGCGGGAACAAAGAAGAAGCATATTCATTAATGCGGGCACAAAGGCAATATTATTTTTTTCTATTCTGAAAAACTATGTTCCCACCACCTCCCCCCCCTCATAGGAGGACACCAGTATTCAACTCAATAAAGTATTTTTTCTTGTTGATCTATCTATCTATCTATCTATCTATCTATCTATATATACTGGACTTTATTCACAGCTGAGATTATACACTTGGAAAAATAAAAGAAAATATATTTCTTTCAATTCTTAAAAACTATGTTCCCATCACCCCCCCCCCCCCCCCCTCATAGGAGGACACCATTATTCAACTCAATAAAGTATTTTTTCTTGTTGATCTACCTGTCTATCTGTCTCTCTGTCTTTCTGTCTATCTATCTTGTTGACCAAGAAATCTGAACTGAACATTATTCGCAGCTGTGATTATACTCTTGTAAAAATCAAACATACCTGGGAAGAAGGTAACAATGCGGGAACAAAGAAGAAGCATATTCATTAATGCGGGCACAAAGGCAATATCATTTTTTTCTATTCTGAAAAACTATGTTCACACCACCTCCCCCCCTTCATTGGAGGATCTCTTTTTGTGACGCAAGACACTACATCTATCTATCTATCTATCTATCTATACTGGACAATATTCGCAGCTGTGATTTTACACTTGGAAAAATAAAAATATATATTTTTTTTTTCAATTCCTAAAACTATGTTCCCACCACCTCCCCCCCTCATAGGAGGACACCATTATTCAACTCAATAAAGTATTTTTTCTTGTTGATCTATCTATCTATCTATCTATCTATCTATCTATCTATCTATCTATCTATCTATCTATCTATACTGGACATTATTCGCAGCTGAGATTATACACTTGGAAAAATAAAAGAAAATATATTTCTTTCAATTCTTAAAAACTATGTTCCCACCCCCCCCCCCCCCCCCCCCCCCCCCCCATAGGAGGACACCATTATTCAACTCAATAAAGTATTTTTTCTTGTTGATCTATCTATCTATATATAATGGACATTATTCGCAGCTGAGATTATACACTTGGAAAAATAAAAAAATATATATTTTTTTCAATTCTTAAGAACTATGTTCCCACCACCTCCCCCCCTCATAGGAGGACACCATTATTCAACTCAATAAAGTATTTTTTCTTGTTGATCTATCTGTCTGTCTGTCTCTCTGTCTTTCTGTCTATCTATCTTGTTGACCAAGAAATCTGAACTGAACATTATTCGCAGCTGTGATTATACTCTTGTAAAAATCAAACATACCTGGGAAGAAGTTAACAATGCGGGAACAAAGAAGAAGCATATTCATTAATGCGGGCACACAAAGGCAATATCATTTTTTTCTATTCTGAAAAACTATGTTCCCACCACCTCCCCCCCTCATAGGAGGACACGAGTATTCAACTCAATAAAGTATTTTTTCTTGTTGATCTATCTATCTATCTATCTATCTATCTATCTATCTATCTATCTATCTATCTATCTATCTATCTATCTATCTATCTATATATCTATATATACAGGACATTATTCGCAGCTGAGATTATACACTTGGAAAAATAAAAGAAAATATATTTCTTTCAATTCTTAAAAACTATGTTCCCACCACCCCCCCCCCCCCCCCCCTCATAGGAGGACACCATTATTCAACTCAATAAAGTATTTTTTCTTGTTGATCTATCTGTCTGTCTGTCTCTCTGTCTTTCTGTCTATCTATCTTGTTGACCAAGAAATCTGAACTGAACATTATTCGCAGCTGTGATTATACTCTTGTGAAAATCAAACATACCTGGGAAGAAGTTAACAATGCGGGAACAAAGAAGAAGCATATTCATTAATGCGGGCACAAAGGCAATATCATTTTTTTCTTTTCTGAAAAACTATGTTCCCACCACCTCCCCCCCTCATAGGAGGACACCATTATTCAACTCAATAAAGTAGTTTTTCTTGTTGATCTGTCTATCTATCTATCTATCTATTTATCTGTCTATATATACTGGACATTATTCGCAGCTGAGATTATACACTTGGAAAAATAAAAGAACATATATTTCATTCAATTCTTAAAAACTATGTTTCCACCACCCCCCCCCCTCATAGGAGGACACCATTATTCAAATCAATAAAGTATTTTTTCTTGTTGATCTACCTGTCTGTCTGTCTCTCTGTCTTTCTGTCTATCTATCTTGTTGACCAAGAAATCTGAACTGAACATTATTCGCAGCTGTGATTATACTCTTGTAAAAATCAAACATACCTGGGAAGAAGTTAACAATGCGGGAACAAAGAAGAAGCATATTCATTAATGCGGGCACAAAGGCAATATCATTTTTTTCTCTTCTGAAAAACTATGTTCCCACCACCTCCCCCCCCTCATAGGAGGACACCATTATTCAACTCAATAAAGTATTTTTTCTTGTTGATCTATGTATCTATCTATCTATCTATCTATCTATCTATCTATCTATCTATCTATCTATATATATATACTGGACATTATTCGCAGCTGAGATTATACACTTGGAAAAATAAAAGAAAATATATTTCTTTCAATTCTTAAAAACTATGTTCCCACCACCCCCCCCCCCCCCCCTTCATAGGAGGACACCATTATTCAACTCAATAAAGTATTTTTTCTTGTTGATCTGTCTGTCTGTCTGTCTCTCTGTCTTTCTGTCTATCTATCTTGTTGACCAAGAAATCTGAACTGAACATTATTATCAGCTTTGATTATACTCTTGTAAAAATCAAACATACCTGGGAAGAAGTTAACAATGCGGGAACAAAGAAGAAGCATATTCATTAATGCGGGCACAAAGGCAATATCATTTTTTTCTATTCTGAAAAACTATGTTCCCACCACCTCCCCCCCTCATAGGAGGACACCATTATTCAACTCAATAAAGTATTTTTTCTTGTTGATCTATCTATCTATCTATCTATCTATATATACTGGACATTATTTGCAGCTGAGATTATACACTTGGAAAAATAAAAGAAAATATATTTCTTTCAATTCTTAAAAACTATGTTCCCACCACCCCCCCCCTCATAGGAGGACACCATTATTCAACTCAATAAAGTATTTTTTCTTGTTGATCTGTCTGTCTGTCTGTCTCTCTGTCTATCTATCTTGTTGACCAAGAAATCTGAACTGAACATTATTCGCAGCTGTGATTATACACTTGTAAAAATCAAACATACCTGGGAAGAAGTTAACAATGCGGGAACAAAGAAGAAGCATATTCATTAATGCGGGCACAAAGGCAATATCATTTTTTTCTATTCTGAAAAACTATGTTCCCACCACCTCCCCCCCTCATAGGAGGACACCATTATTCAACTCAATAAAGTATTTTTTCTTGTTGATCTATGTATCTATCTATCTATATATATATACTGGACATTATTCGCAGCTGAGATTATACACTTGGAAAAATAAAAGAAAACATATTTCTTTCAATTCTTAAAAACTATGTTCCCACAACCCCCCCCCCCCCCCTTATAGGAGGACACCATTATTCAACTCAATAAAGTATTTTTTCTCGTTGATCTACCTGTCTGTCTGTCTCTCTGTTTTTCTGTCTATCTATCTTGTTGACCAAGAAATCTGAACTGAACATTATTCGCAGCTGTGATCATACTCTCGTAAAAATCAAACATACCTGGGAAGAAGTTAACAATGCGGGAACAAAGAAGAAGCATATTCATTAATGCGGGCACAAAGGCAATATCATTTTTTTCTATTCTGAAAAACTATGTTCCCACCACCTCCCCCCCTCATAGGAGGACACCATTATTCAACTCAATAAAGTATTTTTTCTTGTTGATCTGTCTATCTATCTATCTATCTATCTATCTATCTATCTATCTATCTATCTATCTATTTATCTGTCTATATATACTGGACATTATTCGCAGCTGAGATTATACACTTGGAAAAATAAAATAAATTATATTTCTTTCAATTCTTAAAACCTATGTTCCCACCACACACCCCCCCCCCCCCCTCATAGGAGGACACCATTATTCAACTCAATAAAGTATTTTTTTCTTGTTGATCTACCTGTCTGTCAGTCTCTCTGTCTTTCTGTCTATCTACCTTGTTGACCAAGAAATCTGAACTGAACATTATTCGCAGCTGTGATTATACTCTTGTAAAAATCAAACATACCTGGGAAGAAGTTAACTATGCGGAAACAAAGAAGAAGCATATTCATTAATGCGGACACAAAGGCAATATCATTTTTTTCTTTTCTGAAAAACTATGTTCCCACCACCTCCCCCCCTCATAGGAGGACACCATTATTCAACTCAATAAAGTATTTTTTCTTGTTGATCTGTCTATCTATCTATCTATCTATCTATCTATCTATCTATCTATCTATCTATCTATCTATCTATCTATCTATCTATCTATCTATTTATCTGTCTATATATACTGGACATTATTCGCAGCTGAGATTATACACTTGGGAAAATAAAAGAAAATATATTTCTTTCAATTCTTAAAAACTATGTTCCCACCACCCCCCCCCCCCCCCCTTCATAGGAGGACACCATTATTCAACTCAATAAAGTATTTTTTCTTGTTGATCTGTCTGTCTGTCTGTCTCTCTGTCTTTCTGTCTATCTACCTTGTTGACCAAGAAATCTGAACTGAACATTATTCGCAGCTGTGATTATACTCTTGTAAAAATCAAACATACCTGGGAAGAAGTTAACAATGCGGGAACAAAGAAGAAGAATATTCATTAATGCGGGCACAAAGGCAATATCATTTTTTTCTATTCTGAAAAACTATGTTCCCACCACCTCCCCCCCTCATAGGAGGACACCATTATTCAACTCAATAAAGTATTTTTTCTTGTTGATCTGTCTATCTATCTATCTATCTATTTATCTGTCTATATATACTGGACATTATTCGCAGCTGAGATTATACACTTGGAAAAATAAAATAAATTATATTTCTTTCAATTCTTAAAACCTATGTTCCCACCCCCCCCCCCCCCCCCCTCATAGGAGGACACCATTATTCAACTCAATAAAGTATTTTTTCTTGTTGATCTGTCTATCTGTCTGTCTCTCTGTCTTTCTGTCTATCTACCTTGTTGACCAAGAAATCTGAACTGAACATTATTCGCAGCTGTGATTATACTCTCGTAAAAATCAAACATACCTGGGAAGAAATTAACAATGCGGGAACAAAGAAGAAGCATATTCATTAATGCGGGCACAAAGGCAATATAATTTTTTTCTATTCTGAAAAACTATGTTCCCACCACCCCCCCCCCCTCATAGGAGGACACCATTATTCAACTCAATAAAGTATTTTTTCTTGTTGATCTGTCTGTCTGTCTGTCTCTCTGTCTTTCTGTCTATCTATCTTGTTGACCAAGAAATCTGAACTGAACATTATTCGCAGCTGTGATTATACTCTTGTAAAAATCAAACATACCTGGGAAGAAGTTAACAATGCGGGAACAAAGAAGAAGCATATTCATTAATGCGGGCACAAAGGCAATATCATTTTTTTCTATTCTGAAAAACTATGTTCCCACCACCTCCCCCCCTCATAGGAGGACACCATTATTCAACTCAATAAAGTATTTTATCTTGTTGATCTGTCTATCTATCTATCTATCTATTTATCTGTCTATATATACTGGACATTATTTGCAGCTGAGATTATACACTTGGAAAAATAAAAGAAATTATATTTCTTTCAATTCTTAAAACCTATGTTCCCACCACACACCCCCACCCCCCCCCCCCCCCTCATAGGAGGACACCATTATTCAACTCAATAAAGTATTTTTTCTTGTTGATCTGTCTGTCTGTCTGTCTCTCTGTCTTTCTGTCTATCTATCTTGTTGACCAAGAAATCTGAACTGAACATTATTCGCAGCTGTGATTATACTCTTGTAAAAATCAAACATACCTGGGAAGAAGTTAACAATGCGGGAACAAAGAAGAAGCATATTCATTAATGCGGGCACAAAGGCAATATCATTTTTTTCTATTCTGAAAAACTATGTTCCCACCACCTCCCCCCCTCATAGGAGGACACCATTATTCAACTCAATAAAGTATTTTTTCTTGTTGATCTACCTGTCTGTCAGTCTCTCTGTCTTTCTGTCTATCTACCTTGTTGACCAAGAAATCTGAACTGAACATTATTCGCAGCTGTGATTATACTCTTGTAAAAATCAAACATACCTGGGAAGAAGTTAACTATGCGGAAACAAAGAAGAAGCATATTCATTAATGCGGACACAAAGGCAATATCATTTTTTTCTTTTCTGAAAAACTATGTTCCCACCACCTCCCCCCCTCATAGGAGGACACCATTATTCAACTCAATAAAGTATTTTTTCTTGTTGATCTGTCTATCTATCTATCTATCTATCTATCTATCTATCTATCTATCTATCTATCTATCTATCTATCTATCTATCTATCTATTTATCTGTCTATATATACTGGACATTATTCGCAGCTGAGATTATACACTTGGGAAAATAAAAGAAAATATATTTCTTTCAATTCTTAAAAACTATGTTCCCACCACCCCCCCCCCCCCTTCATAGGAGGACACCATTATTCAACTCAATAAAGTATTTTTTCTTGTTGATCTGTCTGTCTGTCTGTCTCTCTGTCTTTCTGTCTATCTACCTTGTTGACCAAGAAATCTGAACTGAACATTATTCGCTGCTGTGATTATACTCTTGTAAAAATCAAACATACCTGGGAAGAAGTTAACAATGCGGGAACAAAGAAGAAGAATATTCATTAATGCGGGCACAAAGGCAATATCATTTTTTTCTATTCTGAAAAACTATGTTCCCACCACCTCCCCCCCTCATAGGAGGACACCATTATTCAACTCAATAAAGTATTTTTTCTTGTTGATCTGTCTATCTATCTATCTATCTATTTATCTGTCTATATATACTGGACATTATTCGCAGCTGAGATTATACACTTGGAAAAATAAAATAAATTATATTTCTTTCAATTCTTAAAACCTATGTTCCCCCCCCCCCCCCTCATAGGAGGACACCATTATTCAACTCAATAAAGTATTTTTTCTTGTTGATCTGTCTATCTGTCTGTCTCTCTGTCTTTCTGTCTATCTACCTTGTTGACCAAGAAATCTGAACTGAACATTATTCGCAGCTGTGATTATACTCTCGTAAAAATCAAACATACCTGGGAAGAAATTAACAATGCGGGAACAAAGAAAAAGCATATTCATTAATGCGGGCACAAAGGCAATATAATTTTTTTCTATTCTGAAAAACTATGTTCCCACCACCCCCCCCCCCTCATAGGAGGACACCATTATTCAACTCAATAAAGTATTTTTTCTTGTTGATCTGTCTGTCTGTCTGTCTCTCTGTCTTTCTGTCTATCTATCTTGTTGACCAAGAAATCTGAACTGAACATTATTCGCAGCTGTGATTATACTCTTGTAAAAATCAAACATACCTGGGAAGAAGTTAACAATGCGGGAACAAAGAAGAAGCATATTCATTAATGCGGGCACAAAGGCAATATCATTTTTTTCTATTCTGAAAAACTATGTTCCCACCACCTCCCCCCCTCATAGGAGGACACCATTATTCAACTCAATAAAGTATTTTATCTTGTTGATCTGTCTATCTATCTATCTATCTATCTATTTATCTGTCTATATATACTGGACATTATTTGCAGCTGAGATTATACACTTGGAAAAATAAAAGAAATTATATTTCTTTCAATTCTTAAAACCTATGTTCCCACCACACACCCCCACCCCCCCCCCCCCCCCTCATAGGAGGACACCATTATTCAACTCAATAAAGTATTTTTTCTTGTTGATCTATCTATCTATCTATCTATCTATCTATCTATCTATCTATCTATCTATCTATCTATATATACTGGACATTATTCGCAGCTGAGATTATACACTTGGAAAAATAAAAGAACATATATTTCTTTCAATTCTTAAAAACTATGTTTCCACCCCCCCCCCCCCCCCCCCTCATAGGAGGACACCATTATTCAACTCAATAAAGTATTTTTTCTTGTTGATCTATCTATCTATCTATCTATCTATCTATCTATCTATCTATCTATCTATCTATCTATATATACTGGACATTATTCGCAGCTGAGATTATACACTTGGAAAAATAAAAGAAAATATATTTTTTTCTATTCTGAAAAACTATGTTCCCACCACCTCCCCCCCTCATAGGAGGACACCATTATTCAACTCAATAAAGTATTTTTTCTTGTTGATCTATCTATCTATCTATATATCTATATATACTGGACATTATTCGCAGCTGAGATTATACACTTGGAAAAATAAAAGAAAATATATTTTTTTCTATTCTGAAAAACTATGTTCCCACCACCTCCCCCCCTCATAGGAGGACACCATTATTCAACTCCATAAAGTATTTTTTCTTGTTGATCTATCTATCTATCTATATATCTATATATACTGGACATTATTCGCAGCTGAGATTATACACTTGGAAAAATAAAAGAAAATATATTTCTTTCAATTCTTAAAAACTATGTTCCCACCACCTCCCCCCCTCATAGGAGGACACCATTATTCAACTCAATAAAGTATTTTTTCTTGTTGATCTATCTATCTATCTATCTATCTATCTATCTATCTATCTATCTATCTATCTATCTATCTATCTATCTATATATACTGGACATTATTCGCAGCTGAGATTATACACTTGGAAAAATAAAAGAAAACATATTTCTTTCAATTCTTAAAAACTATGTTTCCACCCCCCCCCCCCCTCATAGGAGGACACCATTATTCAACTCAATAAAGTATTTTTTCTTGTTGATCTATCTATCTATCTATCTATCTATCTATCTATCTATCTATCTACCTTGTTGACCAAGAAATCTGAACTGAACATTATTCGCAGCTGTGATTATACTCTTGTAAAAATCAAACATACCTGGGAAGAAGTTAACAATGCGGGAACAAAGAAGAAGCATATTCATTAATGCGGGCACAAAGGCAATATCATTTTTTTCTATTCTGAAAAACTATGTTCCCACCACCTCCCCCCCTCATAGGAGGACACCATTATTCAACTCAATAAAGTATTTTTTCTTGTTGATCTATCTATCTATCTATCTATCTATCTATTTATCTGTCTATATATACTGGACATTATTCGCAGCTGAGATTATACACTTGGAAAAATAAAAGAAATTATATTTCTTTCAATTCTTAAAACCTATGTTCCCACCACACACTCCCCCCCCCCCCCCCCCCCCCTCATAGGAGGACACCATTATTCAACTCAATAAAGTATTTTTTCTTGTTGATCTATCTATCTATCTATCTATCTATCTATCTATCTATCTATCTATCTATCTATCTATCTATCTATCTATATATACTGGACATTATTCGCAGCTGAGATTATACACTTGGAAAAATAAAAGAACATATATTTCTTTCAATTCTTAAAAACTATGTTTCCACCCCCCCCCCCCCCCCCCCCCTCATAGGAGGACACCATTATTCAACTCAATAAAGTATTTTTTCTTGTTGATCTATCTATCTATCTATCTATCTATCTATCTATCTATCTATCTATATATACTGGACATTATTCGCAGCTGAGATTATACACTTGGAAAAATAAAAGAAAATATATTTTTTTCTATTCTGAAAAACTATGTTCCCACCACCTCCCCCCCTCATAGGAGGACACCATTATTCAACTCAATAAAGTATTTTTTCTTGTTGATCTATCTATCTATCTATATATCTATATATACTGGACATTATTCGCAGCTGAGATTATACACTTGGAAAAATAAAAGAAAATATATTTTTTTCTATTCTGAAAAACTATGTTCCCACCACCTCCCCCCCTCATAGGAGGACACCATTATTCAACTCCATAAAGTATTTTTTCTTGTTGATCTATCTATCTATCTATATATCTATATATACTGGACATTATTCGCAGCTGAGATTATACACTTGGAAAAATAAAAGAAAATATATTTCTTTCAATTCTTAAAAACTATGTTCCCACCACCTCCCCCCCTCATAGGAGGACACCATTATTCAACTCAATAAAGTATTTTTTCTTGTTGATCTATCTATCTATCTATCTATCTATCTATCTATCTATCTATCTATCTATCTATCTATCTATCTATCTATCTATCTATCTATCTATCTATCTATCTATATATACTGGACATTATTCGCAGCTGAGATTATACACTTGGAAAAATAAAAGAAAACATATTTCTTTCAATTCTTAAAAACTATGTTTCCACCCCCCCCCCCCCCCCCCCCCCCTCATAGGAGGACACCATTATTCAACTCAATAAAGTATTTTTTCTTGTTGATCTATCTATCTATCTATCTATCTATCTATCTACCTTGTTGACCAAGAAATCTGAACTGAACATTATTCGCAGCTGTGATTATACTCTTGTAAAAATCAAACATACCTGGGAAGAAGTTAACAATGCGGGAACAAAGAAGAAGCATATTCATTAATGCGGGCACAAAGGCAATATCATTTTTTTCTATTCTGAAAAACTATGTTCCCACCACCTCCCCCCCTCATAGGAGGACACCATTATTCAACTCAATAAAGTATTTTTTCTTGTTGATCTATCTATCTATCTATCTATCTATCTATTTATCTGTCTATATATACTGGACATTATTCGCAGCTGAGATTATACACTTGGAAAAATAAAAGAAATTATATTTCTTTCAATTCTTAAAACCTATGTTCCCACCACACACTCCCCCCCCCCCCCCCCCCCCCCCCCCCTCCTCATAGGAGGACACCATTATTCAACTCAATAAAGTATTTTTTCTTGTTGATCTGTCTATCTGTCTGTCTCTCTGTCTTTCTGTCTATCTACCTTGTTGACCAAGAAATCTGAACTGAACATTATTCGCAGCTGTGATTATACTCTCGTAAAAATCAAACATTCCTGGGAAGAAGTTAACAATGCGGGAACAAAGAAGAAGCATATTCATTAATGCGGGCACAAAGGCAATATATTTTTTTTCTATTCTGAAAAACTATGTTCCCACCACCTCCCCCCCTCATAGGAGGACACCATTATTCAACTCAATGAAGTATTTTTTCTTGTTGATCTATCTATCTATCTATATATCTATATATACTGGACATTATTCGCAGCTGAGATTATACACTTGGAAAAATAAAAGAAAACATATTTCTTTCAATTCTTAAAAACTATGTTCCCACCACCCCCCCCCCCCCCCCCCCCCTCATAGGAGGACACCATTATTCAACTCAATAAAGTATTTTTTCTTGTTGATCTGTCTATCTATCTATCTATCTATCTATCTATCTATCTATCTATCTATCTATCTATCTATTTATCTGTCTATATATACTGGACATTATTCGCAGCTGAGATTATACACTTGGGAAAATAAAAGAAAATATATTTCTTTCAATTCTTAAAAACTATGTTCCCACCACCCCCCCCCCCCCCCCCCCCCCCTTCATAGGAGGACACCATTATTCAACTCAATAAAGTATTTTTTCTTGTTGATCTGTCTGTCTGTCTGTCTCTCTGTCTTTCTGTCTATCTATCTTGTTGACCAAGAAATCTGAACTGAACATTATTCGCAGCTGTGATTATACTCTTGTAAAAATCAAACATACCTGGGAAGAAGTTAACAATGCGGGAACAAAGAAGAAGCATATTCATTAATGCGGGCACAAAGGCAATATCATTTTTTTCTATTCTGAAAAACTATGTTCCCACCACCTCCCCCCCTCATAGGAGGACACCATTATTCAACTCAATAAAGTATTTTATCTTGTTGATCTGTCTATCTATCTATCTATCTATTTATCTGTCTATATATACTGGACATTATTTGCAGCTGAGATTATACACTTGGAAAAATAAAAGAAATTATATTTCTTTCAATTCTTAAAACCTATGTTCCCACCACACACCCCCACCCCCCCCCCCCCCCTCATAGGAGGACACCATTATTCAACTCAATAAAGTATTTTTTCTTGTTGATCTGTCTGTCTGTCTGTCTCTCTGTCTTTCTGTCTATCTATCTTGTTGACCAAGAAATCTGAACTGAACATTATTCGCAGCTGTGATTATACTCTTGTAAAAATCAAACATACCTGGGAAGAAGTTAACAATGCGGGAACAAAGAAGAAGCATATTCATTAATGCGGGCACAAAGGCAATATCATTTTTTTCTATTCTGAAAAACTATGTTCCCACCACCTCCCCCCCTCATAGGAGGACACCATTATTCAACTCAATAAAGTATTTTTTCTTGTTGATCTATCTATCTATCTATCTATCTATCTATCTATCTATCTATCTATCTATCTATCTATCTATCTATCTATATATACTGGACATTATTCGCAGCTGAGATTATACACTTGGAAAAATAAAAGAACATATATTTCTTTCAATTCTTAAAAACTATGTTTCCACCCCCCCCCCCCCCCCCCCTCATAGGAGGACACCATTATTCAACTCAATAAAGTATTTTTTCTTGTTGATCTATCTATCTATCTATCTATCTATCTATCTATCTATCTATCTATCTATCTATCTATCTATCTATCTATATATACTGGACATTATTCGCAGCTGAGATTATACACTTGGAAAAATAAAAGAAAATATATTTTTTTCTATTCTGAAAAACTATGTTCCCACCACCTCCCCCCCTCATAGGAGGACACCATTATTCAACTCAATAAAGTATTTTTTCTTGTTGATCTATCTATCTATCTATATATCTATATATACTGGACATTATTCGCAGCTGAGATTATACACTTGGAAAAATAAAAGAAAATATATTTTTTTCTATTCTGAAAAACTATGTTCCCACCACCTCCCCCCCTCATAGGAGGACACCATTATTCAACTCCATAAAGTATTTTTTCTTGTTGATCTATCTATCTATCTATATATCTATATATACTGGACATTATTCGCAGCTGAGATTATACACTTGGAAAAATAAAAGAAAATATATTTCTTTCAATTCTTAAAAACTATGTTCCCACCACCCCCCCCCCCCCTCATAGGAGGACACCATTATTCAACTCAATAAAGTATTTTATCTTGTTGATCTGTCTATCTATCTATCTATCTATTTATCTGTCTATATATACTGGACATTATTTGCAGCTGAGATTATACACTTGGAAAAATAAAAGAAATTATATTCCTTTCAATTCTTAAAACCTATGTTCCCACCACACACCCCCACCCCCCCCCCCCTCATAGGAGGACACCATTATTCAACTCAATAAAGTATTTTTTCTTGTTGATCTGTCTGTCTGTCTGTCTCTCTGTCTTTCTGTCTATCTATCTTGTTGACCAAGAAATCTGAACTGAACATTATTCGCAGCTGTGATTATACTCTTGTAAAAATCAAACATACCTGGGAAGAAGTTAACAATGCGGGAACAAAGAAGAAGCATATTCATTAATGCGGGCACAAAGGCAATATCATTTTTTTCTATTCTGAAAAACTATGTTCCCACCACCTCCCCCCCTCATAGGAGGACACCATTATTCAACTCAATAAAGTATTTTTTCTTGTTGATCTATCTATCTATCTATCTATCTATCTATCTATCTATCTATCTATCTATATATACTGGACATTATTCGCAGCTGAGATTATACACTTGGAAAAATAAAAGAACATATATTTCTTTCAATTCTTAAAAACTATGTTTCCACCCCCCCCCCCCCCCCCCTCATAGGAGGACACCATTATTCAACTCAATAAAGTATTTTTTCTTGTTGATCTATCTATCTATCTATCTATCTATCTATCTATCTATCTATCTATCTATCTATCTATCTATCTATATATACTGGACATTATTCGCAGCTGAGATTATACACTTGGAAAAATAAAAGAAAATATATTTTTTTCTATTCTGAAAAACTATGTTCCCACCACCCCCCCCCCCCCCCTCATAGGAGGACACCATTATTCAACTCAATAAAGTATTTTTTCTTGTTGATCTATCTATCTATCTATCTATCTATCTATCTATCTATCTATCTATCTATCTATTTATCTGTCTATATATACTGGACATTATTCGCAGCTGAGATTATACACTTGGAAAAATAAAAGAAATTATATTTCTTTCAATTCTTAAAACCTATGTTCCCACCACACACCCCCACCCCCCCCCTCATAGGAGGACACCATTATTCAACTCAATAAAGTATTTTTTCTTGTTGATCTGTCTGTCTGTCTGTCTCTCTGTCTTTCTGTCTATCTATCTTGTTGACCAAGAAATCTGAACTGAACATTATTCGCAGCTGTGATTATACTCTCGTAAAAATCAAACATACCTGGGAAGAAGTTAACAATGCGGGAACAAAGAAGAAGCATATTCATTAATGCGGGCACAAAGGCAATATCATTTTTTTCTATTCTGAAAAACTATGTTCCCACCACCTCCCCCCCTCATAGGAGGACACCATTATTCAACTCAATAAAGTATTTTTTCTTGTTGATCTATCTATCTATCTATATATCTATTTATACTGGACATTATTCGCAGCTGAGATTATACACTTGGAAAAATAAAAGAAAATATATTTTTTTCTATTCTGAAAAACTATGTTCCCACCACCACCCCCCCCTCATAGGAGGACACCATTATTCAACTCCATAAAGTATTTTTTCTTGTTGATCTATCTATCTATCTATATATCTATATATACTGGACATTATTCGCAGCTGAGATTATACACTTGGAAAAATAAAAGAAAATATATTTCTTTCAATTCTTAAAAACTATGTTCCCACCACCCCCCCCCCCCCCACCCCCCCCCCCTCATAGGAGGACACCATTATTCAACTCAATAAAGTATTTTTTCTCGTTGATCTACCTGTCTGTCTCTCTGTTTTTCTGTCTATCTATCTTGTTGACCAAGAAATCTGAACTGAACATTATTCGCAGCTGTGATTATACTCTTGTAAAAATCAAACATACCTGGGAAGAAGTTAACAATGCGGGAACAAAGAAGAAGCATATTCATTAATGCGGGCACAAAGGCAATATCATTTTTTTCTATTCTGAAAAACTATGTTCCCACCACCTCCCCCCCTCATAGGAGGACACCATTATTCAACTCAATAAAG
This sequence comes from Synaphobranchus kaupii, assembly GCA_029718625.1. Lineage (NCBI taxonomy): Eukaryota > Metazoa > Chordata > Actinopteri > Anguilliformes > Synaphobranchidae > Synaphobranchus > Synaphobranchus kaupii. The sequence continues at coordinate 32,763,966 of CM056392.1, forward strand.
TATTTTTTCTTGTTGATCTGTCTATCTATCTATCTATCTATCTATCTATCTATCTATCTATCTATTTATCTGTCTATATATACTGGACATTATTCGCAGCTGAGATTATACACTTGGAAAAATAAAAGAAAATATATTTCTTTCAATTCTTAAAAACTATGTTCCCACCACCCCCCCCCCCCCCCCCTTCATAGGAGGACACCATTATTCAACTCAATAAAGTATTTTTTCTTGTTGATCTGTCTGTCTGTCTGTCTCTCTGTCTTTCTGTCTATCTATCTTGTTGACCAAGAAATCTGAACTGAACATTATTCGCAGCTGTGATTATACTCTTGTAAAAATCAAACATACCTGGGAAGAAGTTAATAATGCGGGAACAAAGAAGAAGCATATTCATTAATGCGGGCACAAAGGCAATATCATTTTTTTCTATTCTGAAAAACTATGTTCCCACCACCTCCCCCCCTCATAGGAGGACACCATTATTCAACTCAATAAAGTATTTTTTCTTGTTGATCTATCTATCTATCTATCTATCTATCTATCTATCTATCTATCTATATATACTGGACATTATTCGCAGCTGAGATTATACACTTGGAAAAATAAAAGAAAACATATTTCTTTCAATTCTTAAAAACTATGTTCCCACAACCCCCCCCCCCCCCCCCCCTCATAGGAGGACACCATTATTCAACTCAATAAAGTATTTTTTCTTGTTGATCTACCTGTCTGTCTGTCTCTCTGTCTTTCTGTCTATCTACCTTGTTGACCAAGAAATCTGAACTGAACATTACTCGCAGCTGTGATTATACTCTTGTAAAAATCAAACATACCTGGGAAGAAGTTAACAATGCGGGAACAAAGAAGAAGCATATTCATTAATGCGGGCACAAAGGCAATATCATTTTTTTCTATTCTGAAAAACTATGTTCCCACCACCTCCCCCCCTCATAGGAGGACACCATTATTCAACTCAATAAAGTATTTTTTCTTGTTGATCTGTCTATCTATCTATCTATCTATTTATCTGTCTATATATACTGGACATTATTCGCAGCTGAGATTATACACTTGGAAAAATAAAAAAAATTATATTTCTTTCAATTCTTAAAACCTATGTTCCCACCACACACTCCCCCCCCCCCCCCCCCCTCATAGGAGGACACCATTATTCAACTCAATAAAGTATTTTTTCTTGTTGATCTGTCTATCTGTCTGTCTCTCTGTCTTTCTGTCTATCTACCTTGTTGACCAAGAAATCTGAACTGAACATTATTCGCAGCTGTGATTATACTCTCGTAAAAATCAAACATTCCTGGGAAGAAGTTAACAATGCGGGAACAAAGAAGAAGCATATTCATTAATGCGGGCACAAAGGCAATATTTTTTTTTTCTATTCTGAAAAACTATGTTCCCACCACCTCCCCCCCTCATAGGAGGACACCATTATTCAACTCAATGAAGTATTTTTTCTTGTTGATCTATCTATCTATCTATATATCTATATATACTGGACATTATTCGCAGCTGAGATTATACACTTGGAAAAATAAAAGAAAACATATTTCTTTCAATTCTTAAAAACTATGTTCCCACCACCCCCCCCCCCCCCCCCCCCCCCCCCCTCATAGGAGGACACCATTATTCAACTCAATAAAGTATTTTTTCTTGTTGATCTGTCTATCTATCTATCTATCTATCTATCTATCTATCTATTTATCTGTCTATATATACTGGACATTATTCGCAGCTGAGATTATACACTTGGGAAAATAAAAGAAAATATATTTCTTTCAATTCTTAAAAACTATGTTCCCACCACCCCCCCCCCCCCCCTTCATAGGAGGACACCATTATTCAACTCAATAAAGTATTTTTTCTTGTTGATCTGTCTGTCTGTCTGTCTCTCTGTCTTTCTGTCTATCTATCTTGTTGACCAAGAAATCTGAACTGAACATTATTCGCAGCTGTGATTATACTCTTGTAAAAATCAAACATACCTGGGAAGAAGTTAACAATGCGGGAACAAAGAAGAAGCATATTCATTAATGCGGGCACAAAGGCAATATCATTTTTTTCTATTCTGAAAAACTATGTTCCCACCACCTCCCCCCCTCATAGGAGGACACCATTATTCAACTCAATAAAGTATTTTATCTTGTTGATCTGTCTATCTATCTATCTATCTATTTATCTGTCTATATATACTGGACATTATTTGCAGCTGAGATTATACACTTGGAAAAATAAAAGAAATTATATTTCTTTCAATTCTTAAAACCTATGTTCCCACCACACACCCCCACCCCCCCCCCCCCTCATAGGAGGACACCATTATTCAACTCAATAAAGTATTTTTTCTTGTTGATCTGTCTGTCTGTCTGTCTCTCTGTCTTTCTGTCTATCTATCTTGTTGACCAAGAAATCTGAACTGAACATTATTCGCAGCTGTGATTATACTCTTGTAAAAATCAAACATACCTGGGAAGAAGTTAACAATGCGGGAACAAAGAAGAAGCATATTCATTAATGCGGGCACAAAGGCAATATCATTTTTTTCTATTCTGAAAAACTATGTTCCCACCACCTCCCCCCCTCATAGGAGGACACCATTATTCAACTCAATAAAGTATTTTTTCTTGTTGATCTATCTATCTATCTATCTATCTATCTATCTATCTATCTATCTATATATACTGGACATTATTCGCAGCTGAGATTATACACTTGGAAAAATAAAAGAACATATATTTCTTTCAATTCTTAAAAACTATGTTTCCACCCCCCCCCCCCCCCCCCCCCCTCATAGGAGGACACCATTATTCAACTCAATAAAGTATTTTTTCTTGTTGATCTATCTATCTATCTATCTATCTATCTATCTATCTATCTATCTATCTATCTATATATACTGGACATTATTCGCAGCTGAGATTATACACTTGGAAAAATAAAATAAAATATATTTTTTTCTATTCTGAAAAACTATGTTCCCACCACCTCCCCCCCCTCATAGGAGGACACCATTATTCAACTCAATAAAGTATTTTTTCTTGTTGATCTATCTATCTATCTATATATCTATATATACTGGACATTATTCGCAGCTGAGATTATACACTTGGAAAAATAAAAGAAAATATATTTTTTTCTATTCTGAAAAACTATGTTCCCACCACCTCCCCCCCCTCATAGGAGGACACCATTATTCAACTCCATAAAGTATTTTTTCTTGTTGATCTATCTATCTATCTATATATCTATATATACTGGACATTATTCGCAGCTGAGATTATACACTTGGAAAAATAAAAGAAAATATATTTCTTTCAATTCTTAAAAACTATGTTCCCACCACCCCCCCCCCCTCATAGGAGGACACCATTATTCAACTCAATAAAGTATTTTTACTTGTTGATCTGTCTATCTATCTATCTATCTATTTATCTGTCTATATATACTGGACATTATTCGCAGCTGAGATTATACACTTGGAAAAATAAAAGAATTATATTTCTTTCAATTCTTAAAAACTATGTTCCCACCACCCCCCCCCCCCCCCCCCCCCCTCATAGGAGGACACCATTATTCAACTCAATAAAGTATTTTTTCTTGTTGATCTGTCTATCTGTCTGTCTCTCTGTCTTTCTGTCTATCTACCTTGTTGACCAAGAAATCTGAACTGAACATTATTCGCAGCTGTGATTATACTCTTGTAAAAATCAAACATACCTGGGAAGAAGTTAACAATGCGGGAACAAAGAAGAAGCATATTCATTAATGCGGGCACAAAGGCAATATCATTTTTTTCTATTCTGAAAAACTATGTTCCCACCACCTCCCCCCCTCATAGGAGGACACCATTATTCAACTCAATAAAGTATTTTATCTTGTTGATCTGTCTATCTATCTATCTATCTATTTATCTGTCTATATATACTGGACATTATTTGCAGCTGAGATTATACACTTGGAAAAATAAAAGAAATTATATTTCTTTCAATTCTTAAAACCTATGTTCCCACCACACACCCCCACCCCCCCCCCCCCCTCATAGGAGGACACCATTATTCAACTCAATAAAGTATTTTTTCTTGTTGATCTGTCTGTCTGTCTGTCTCTCTGTCTTTCTGTCTATCTATCTTGTTGACCAAGAAATCTGAACTGAACATTATTCGCAGCTGTGATTATACTCTTGTAAAAATCAAACATACCTGGGAAGAAGTTAACAATGCGGGAACAAAGAAGAAGCATATTCATTAATGCGGGCACAAAGGCAATATCATTTTTTTCTATTCTGAAAAAACTATGTTCCCACCACCTCCCCCCCTCATAGGAGGACACCATTATTCAACTCAATAAAGTATTTTATCTTGTTGATCTGTCTATCTATCTATCTATCTATTTATCTGTCTATATATACTGGACATTATTTGCAGCTGAGATTATACACTTGGAAAAATAAAAGAAATTATATTTCTTTCAATTCTTAAAACCTATGTTCCCACCACACACCCCCACCCCCCCCCCCCCTCATAGGAGGACACCATTATTCAACTCAATAAAGTATTTTTTCTTGTTGATCTGTCTGTCTGTCTGTCTCTCTGTCTTTCTGTCTATCTATCTTGTTGACCAAGAAATCTGAACTGAACATTATTCGCAGCTGTGATTATACTCTTGTAAAAATCAAACATACCTGGGAAGAAGTTAACAATGCGGGAACAAAGAAGAAGCATATTCATTAATGCGGGCACAAAGGCAATATCATTTTTTTCTATTCTGAAAAACTATGTTCCCACCACCTCCCCCCCTCATAGGAGGACACCATTATTCAACTCAATAAAGTATTTTTTCTTGTTGATCTATCTATCTATCTATCTATCTATCTATCTATCTATCTATCTATCTATCTATATATACTGGACATTATTCGCAGCTGAGATTATACACTTGGAAAAATAAAAGAACATATATTTCTTTCAATTCTTAAAACTATGTTTCCACCCCCCCCCCCCCCCCCCCCCCCCTCATAGGAGGACACCATTATTCAACTCAATAAAGTATTTTTTCTTGTTGATCTATCTATCTATCTATCTATCTATCTATCTATCTATCTATCTATCTATATATACTGGACATTATTCGCAGCTGAGATTATACACTTGGAAAAATAAAATAAAATATATTTTTTTCTATTCTGAAAAACTATGTTCCCACCACCTCCCCCCCCTCATAGGAGGACACCATTATTCAACTCAATAAAGTATTTTTTCTTGTTGATCTATCTATCTATCTATATATCTATATATACTGGACATTATTCGCAGCTGAGATTATACACTTGGAAAAATAAAAGAAAATATATTTTTTTCTATTCTGAAAAACTATGTTCCCACCACCTCCCCCCCTCATAGGAGGACACCATTATTCAACTCCATAAAGTATTTTTTCTTGTTGATCTATCTATATATCTATATATACTGGACATTATTCGCAGCTGAGATTATACACTTGGAAAAATAAAAGAAAATATATTTCTTTCAATTCTTAAAAACTATGTTCCCACCACCCCCCCCCCCTCATAGGAGGACACCATTATTCAACTCAATAAAGTATTTTTACTTGTTGATCTGTCTATCTATCTATCTATCTATTTATCTGTCTATATATACTGGACATTATTCGCAGCTGAGATTATACACTTGGAAAAATAAAAGAAATTATATTTCTTTCAATTCTTAAAAACTATGTTCCCACCACCCCCCCCCCCCCCCCCCCCCCCCCCTCATAGGAGGACACCATTATTCAACTCAATAAAGTATTTTTTCTTGTTGATCTGTCTATCTGTCTGTCTCTCTGTCTTTCTGTCTATCTACCTTGTTGACCAAGAAATCTGAACTGAACATTATTCGCAGCTGTGATTATACTCTTGTAAAAATCAAACATACCTGGGAAGAAGTTAACAATGCGGGAACAAAGAAGAAGCATATTCATTAATGCGGGCACAAAGGCAATATCATTTTTTTCTATTCTGAAAAACTATGTTCCCACCACCTCCCCCCCTCATAGGAGGACACCATTATTCAACTCAATAAAGTATTTTATCTTGTTGATCTGTCTATCTATCTATCTATCTATTTTATCTGTCTATATATACTGGACATTATTTGCAGCTGAGATTATACACTTGGAAAAATAAAAGAAATTATATTTCTTTCAATTCTTAAAACCTATGTTCCCACCACACACCCCCACCCCCCCCCCCCTCATAGGAGGACACCATTATTCAACTCAATAAAGTATTTTTTCTTGTTGATCTGTCTGTCTGTCTGTCTCTCTGTCTTTCTGTCTATCTATCTTGTTGACCAAGAAATCTGAACTGAACATTATTCGCAGCTGTGATTATACTCTTGTAAAAATCAAACATACCTGGGAAGAAGTTAACAATGCGGGAACAAAGAAGAAGCATATTCATTAATGCGGGCACAAAGGCAATATCATTTTTTTCTATTCTGAAAAACTATGTTCCCACCACCTCCCCCCCTCATAGGAGGACACCATTATTCAACTCAATAAAGTATTTTATCTTGTTGATCTGTCTATCTATCTATCTATCTATTTATCTGTCTATATATACTGGACATTATTTGCAGCTGAGATTATACACTTGGAAAAATAAAAGAAATTATATTTCTTTCAATTCTTAAAACCTATGTTCCCACCACACACCCCCCACCCCCCCCCCCCTCATAGGAGGACACCATTATTCAACTCAATAAAGTATTTTTTCTTGTTGATCTGTCTGTCTGTCTGTCTCTCTGTCTTTCTGTCTATCTATCTTGTTGACCAAGAAATCTGAACTGAACATTATTCGCAGCTGTGATTATACTCTTGTAAAAATCAAACATACCTGGGAAGAAGTTAACAATGCGGGAACAAAGAAGAGCATATTCATTAATGCGGGCACAAAGGCAATATCATTTTTTTCTATTCTGAAAAACTATGTTCCCACCACCTCCCCCCCTCATAGGAGGACACCATTATTCAACTCAATAAAGTATTTTTTCTTGTTGATCTATCTATCTATCTATCTATCTATCTATCTATCTATCTATCTATATATACTGGACATTATTCGCAGCTGAGATTATACACTTGGAAAAATAAAAGAACATATATTTCTTTTCAATTCTTAAAAACTATGTTTCCACCCCCCCCCCCCCCCCCCCCCTCATAGGAGGACACCATTATTCAACTCAATAAAGTATTTTTTCTTGTTGATCTATCTATCTATCTATCTATCTATCTATCTATCTATCTATCTATCTATCTATATATACTGGACATTATTCGCAGCTGAGATTATACACTTGGAAAAAATAAAATAAAATATATTTTTTTCTATTCTGAAAAAACTATGTTCCCACCACCTCCCCCCCTCATAGGAGGACACCATTATTCAACTCAATAAAGTATTTTTTCTTGTTGATCTATCTATCTATCTATATATCTATATATACTGGACATTATTCGCAGCTGAGATTATACACTTGGAAAAAAAAAAGAAATATATTTTTTTTCTATTCTGAAAAAAACTATGTTCCCACCACCTCCCCCCCCTCATAGGAGGACACCATTATCAACTCCATAAAGTATTTTTTCTTGTTGATCTATCTATCTATCTATATATCTATATATACTGGACATTATTCGCAGCTGAGATTATACACTTGGAAAAAATAAAAGAAAATATATTTCTTTCAATTCTTAAAAACTATGTTCCCACCACCCCCCCCCCCTCATAGGAGGACACCATTATTCAACTCAATAAAGTATTTTTACTTGTTGATCTGTCTATCTATCTATCTATCTATTTATCTGTCTATATATACTGGACATTATTCGCAGCTGAGATTATACACTTGGAAAAATAAAAGAAATTATATTTCTTTCAATTCTTAAAAACTATGTTCCCACCACCCCCCCCCCCCCCCCCCCCCCCCTCATAGGAGGGACACCATTATTCAACTCAATAAAGTATTTTTTCTTGTTGATCTGTCTATCTGTCTGTCTCTCTGTCTTTCTGTCTATCTACCTTGTTGACCAAGAAATCTGAACTGAACATTATTCGCAGCTGTGATTATACTCTCGTAAAAATCAAACATACCTGGGAAGAAGTTAACAATGCGGGAACAAAGAAGAAGCATATTCATTAATGCGGGCACAAAGGCAATATCATTTTTTTCTATTCTGAAAAACTATGTTCCCCACCACCTCCCCCACTCATAGGAGGACACCATTATTCAACTCAATAAAGTATTTTTTCTTGTTGATCTATCTATCTATCTATCTATCTATCTATCTATCTATCTATCTATCTATTTATCTGTCTATATATACTGGACATTATTCGCAGCTGAGATTATACACTTGGAAAAATAAAAGAAAATATATTTCTTTCAATTCTTAAAAACTATGTTCCCACCACCCCCCCCCCCCCCCCCTTCATAGGAGGACACCATTATTCAACTCAATAAAGTATTTTTTCTTGTTGATCTGTCTGTCTGTCTGTCTATCTTTTATCTGTCTATATATACTGGACATTATTCGCAGCTGAGATTATACACTTGGAAAAATAAAAGAAATTATATTTCTTTCAATTCTTAAAACCTATGTTCCCACCACCCCCCACCCTCATAGGAGGACACCATTATTCAACTCAATAAAGTATTTTTTCTTGTTGATCTGTCTATCTGTCTGTCTCTCTGTCTTTCTGTCTATCTACCTTGTTGACCAAGAAATCTGAACTGAACATTATTCGCAGCTGTGATTATACTCTCGTAAAAATCAAACATACCTGGGAAGAAGTTAACAATGCGGGAACAAAGAAGAAGCATATTCATTAATGCGGGCACAAAGGCAATATCATTTTTTTCTATTCTGAAAAACTATGTTCCCACCACCTCCCCCCCTCATAGGAGGACACCATTATTCAACTCAATAAAGTCTTTTTTCTTGTTGATCTATGTATCTATCTATCTATCTATCTATATATATATACTGGACATTATTCGCAGCTGAGATGATACACTTGGAAAAATAAAAAGAAACATATTTCTTTCAATTCTTAAAAACTATGTTCCCACAACCCCCCCCCCCCCTCATAGGAGGACACCATTATTTAAACTCAATGAAGTATTTTTTCTTGTTGATCTACCTGTCTGTCTGTCTCTCTGTCTTTCTGTCTATCTACCTTGTTGACCAAGAAATCTGAACTGAACATTATTCGCAGCTGTGATTATACTCTTGTAAAAATCAAACATACCTGGGAAGAAGTTAACAATGCGGGAACAAAGAAGAAGCATATTCATTAATGCGGGCACAAAGGCAATATCATTTTTTTTCTATTCTGAAAAACTATGTTCCCACCACCTCCCCCCCTCATAGGAGGACACCATTATTCAACTCAATAAAGTATTTTTTCTTGTTGATCTATCTATCTATCTATCTATCTATCTTCTATCTATCTATCTATCTATCTATCTATCTATCTATCTATCTATCTATATATACTGGACATTATTCGCAGCTGAGATTATACACTTGGAAAAATAAAAGAACATATATTTCTTTCAATTCTTAAAAACTATGTTTCCACCACCACCCCACCCCCCCCTCATAAGAGGACACCATTATTCAACTCAATAAAGTATTTTTTCTTGTTGATCTACCTGTCTGTCTGTCTCTCTGTCTTTCTGTCTATCTATCTTGTTGACCAAGAAATCTGAACTGAACATTATTCGCAGCTGTGATTATACTCTTGTAAAAATCAAACATACCTGGGAAGAAGTTAACAATGCGGGAACAAAGAAGAAGCATATTCATTAATGCGGGCACAAAGGCAATATCATTTTTTTCTATTCTGAAAAACTATGTTCCCACCACCTCCCCCCCTCATAGGAGGACACCATTATTCAACTCAATAAAGTATTTTTTCTTGTTGATCTATCTATCTATCTATCTATCTATCTATCTATTTATCTGTCTATATATACTGGACATTATTCGCAGCTGAGATTATACACTTGGAAAAATAAAGAAAATATATTTCTTTCAATTCTTAAAAACTATGTTCCCACCACCTCCCCCCTCATAGGAGGACACCATTATTCAACTCAATAAAGTATTTTTTCTTGTTGATCTATCTATCTATCTATCTATCTATCTATCTATCTATCTATCTATCTATCTATCTATCTATCTATCTATCTATATATACTGGACATTATTCGCAGCTGAGATTATACACTTGGAAAAATAAAAGAACATATATTTCTTTCAATTCTTAAAAACTATGTTTCCACCACCACCCCACCCCCCCCCTCATAAGAGGACACCATTATTCAACTCAATAAAGTATTTTTTCTTGTTGATCTACCTGTCTGTCTGTCTCTCTGTCTTTCTGTCTATCTACCTTGTTGACCAAGAAATCTGAACTGAACATTACTCGCAGCTGTGATTATACTCTTGTAAAAATCAAACATACCTGGGAAGAAGTTAATAATGCGGGAACAAAGAAGAGCATATTCATTAATGCGGGCACAAAGGCAATATCATTTTTTTCTATTCTGAAAAACTATGTTCCCACCACCTCCCCCCCTCATAGGAGGACACCATTATTCAACTCAATAAAGTATTTTTTCTTGTTGATCTATCTATCTATCTATCTATCTATCTATCTATCTATCTATCTATATATACTGGACATTATTCGCAGCTGAGATTATACACTTGGAAAAATAAAAGAAAACATATTTCTTTCAATTCTTAAAAAACTATGTTCCCACAACCCCCCCCCCCCCCCCCCCTCATAGGAGGAACACCATTATTCAACTCAATAAAGTATTTTTTCTTGTTGATCTACCTGTCTGTCTGTCTCTCTGTCTTTCTGTCTATCTACCTTGTTGACCAAGAAATCTGAACTGAACATTACTCGCAGCTGTGATTATACTCTTGTAAAAATCAAACATACCTGGGAAGAAGTTAACAATGCGGGAACAAAGAAGAAGCATATTCATTAATGCGGGCACAAAGGCAATATCATTTTTTTCTATTCTGAAAAAACTATGTTCCCACCACCTCCCCCCCTCATAGGAGGACACCATTATTCAACTCAATAAAGTATTTTTTTCTTGTTGATCTGTCTATCTATCTATCTATCTATTTATCTGTCTATATATACTGGACATTATTCGCAGCTGAGATTATACACTTGGAAAAATAAAAAAAATTATATTTCTTTCAATTCTTAAAACCTATGTTCCCACCACACACTCCCCCCCCCCCCCCCCCCCTCATAGGAGGACACCATTATTCAACTCAATAAAGTATTTTTTCTTGTTGATCTGTCTATCTGTCTGTCTCTCTGTCTTTCTGTCTATCTACCTTGTTGACCAAGAAAATCTGAAACTGAACATTATTCGCAGCTGTGATTATACTCTCGTAAAAATCAAAACATTCCTGGGAAGAAGTTAACAATGCGGGAACAAAGAAGAAGCATATTCATTAATGCGGGCACAAAGGCAATATTTTTTTTTTCTATTCTGAAAAAACTATGTTCCCACCCACCTCCCCCCCTCATAGGAGGACACCATTATTCAACTCAATGAAGTATTTTTTCTTGTTGATCTATCTATCTATCTATATATCTATATATACTGGACATTATTCGCAGCTGAGATTATACACTTGGAAAAATTTCGCAGCTGAGATTATACACTTGGAAAAATAAAAGAAAACATATTTCTTTCAATTCTTAAAAACTATGTTCCCACCACCCCCCCCCCCCCCCCCCCCCCCCCTCATAGGAGGACACCATTATTCAACTCAATAAAGTATTTTTTCTTGTTGATCTGTCTATCTATCTATCTATCTATCTATCTATCTATCTATTTATCTGTCTATATATACTGGACATTATTCGCAGCTGAGATTATACACTTGGGAAAATAAAAGAAAATATATTTCTTTCAATTCTTAAAAACTATGTTCCCACCACCCCCCCCCCCCCCCTTCATAGGAGGACACCATTATTCAACTCAATAAAGTATTTTTTCTTGTTGATCTGTCTGTCTGTCTGTCTCTCTGTCTTTCTGTCTATCTATCTTGTTGACCAAGAAATCTGAACTGAACATTATTCGCAGCTGTGATTATACTCTTGTAAAAATCAAACATACCTGGGAAGAAGTTAACAATGCGGGAACAAAGAAGAAGCATATTCATTAATGCGGGCACAAAGGCAATATCATTTTTTTCTATTCTGAAAAACTATGTTCCCACCACCTCCCCCCCTCATAGGAGGACACCATTATTCAACTCAATAAAGTATTTTATCTTGTTGATCTGTCTATCTATCTATCTATCTATTTATCTGTCTATATATACTGGACATTATTTGCAGCTGAGATTATACACTTGGAAAAATAAAAGAAATTATATTTCTTTCAATTCTTAAAACCTATGTTCCCACCACACACCCCCACCCCCCCCCCCCCTCATAGGAGGACACCATTATTCAACTCAATAAAGTATTTTTTCTTGTTGATCTGTCTGTCTGTCTGTCTCTCTGTCTTTCTGTCTATCTATCTTGTTGACCAAGAAATCTGAACTGAACATTATTCGCAGCTGTGATTATACTCTTGTAAAAATCAAACATACCTGGGAAGAAGTTAACAATGCGGGAACAAAGAAGAAGCATATTCATTAATGCGGGCACAAAGGCAATATCATTTTTTTCTATTCTGAAAAACTATGTTCCCACCACCTCCCCCCCTCATAGGAGGACACCATTATTCAACTCAATAAAGTATTTTTTCTTGTTGATCTATCTATCTATCTATCTATCTATCTATCTATCTATCTATCTATCTATATATACTGGACATTATTCGCAGCTGAGATTATACACTTGGAAAAATAAAAGAACATATATTTCTTTCAATTCTTAAAAACTATGTTTCCACCCCCCCCCCCCCCCCCCCCCTCATAGGAGGACACCATTATTCAACTCAATAAAGTATTTTTTCTTGTTGATCTATCTATCTATCTATCTATCTATCTATCTATCTATCTATCTATCTATCTATCTATCTATCTATCTATCTATATATACTGGACATTATTCGCAGCTGAGATTATACACTTGGAAAAATAAAATAAAATATATTTTTTTCTATTCTGAAAAACTATGTTCCCACCACCTCCCCCCCTCATAGGAGGACACCATTATTCAACTCAATAAAGTATTTTTTCTTGTTGATCTATCTATCTATCTATATATCTATATATACTGGACATTATTCGCAGCTGAGATTATACACTTGGAAAAATAAAAGAAAATATATTTTTTTCTATTCTGAAAAACTATGTTCCCACCACCTCCCCCCCTCATAGGAGGACACCATTATTCAACTCCATAAAGTATTTTTTCTTGTTGATCTATCTATCTATCTATATATCTATATATACTGGACATTATTCGCAGCTGAGATTATACACTTGGAAAAATAAAAGAAAATATATTTCTTTCAATTCTTAAAAACTATGTTCCCACCACCCCCCCCCCTCATAGGAGGACACCATTATTCAACTCAATAAAGTATTTTTACTTGTTGATCTGTCTATCTATCTATCTATCTATTTATCTGTCTATATATACTGGACATTATTCGCAGCTGAGATTATACACTTGGAAAAATAAAAGAAATTATATTTCTTTCAATTCTTAAAAACTATGTTCCCACCACCCCCCCCCCCCCCCCCCCCCTCATAGGAGGACACCATTATTCAACTCAATAAAGTATTTTTTCTTGTTGATCTGTCTATCTGTCTGTCTCTCTGTCTTTCTGTCTATCTACCTGTTGACCAAGAAATCTGAACTGAACATTATTCGCAGCTGTGATTATACTCTTGTAAAAATCAAACATACCTGGAAGAAGTTAACAATGCGGGAACAAAGAAGAAGCATATTCATTAATGCGGGCACAAAGGCAATATCATTTTTTTCTATTCTGAAAAACTATGTTCCCACCACCTCCCCCCCTCATAGGAGGACACCATTATTCAACTCAATAAAGTATTTTATCTTGTTGATCTGTCTATCTATCTATCTATCTATTTATCTGTCTATATATACTGGACATTATTTGCAGCTGAGATTATACACTTGGAAAAATAAAAGAAATTATATTTCTTTCAATTCTTAAAACCTATGTTCCCACCACACACCCCCACCCCCCCCCCCCTCATAGGAGGACACCATTATTCAACTCAATAAAGTATTTTTTCTTGTTGATCTGTCTGTCTGTCTGTCTCTCTGTCTTTCTGTCTATCTATCTTGTTGACCAAGAAATCTGAACTGAACATTATTCGCAGCTGTGATTATACTCTTGTAAAAATCAAACATACCTGGGAAGAAGTTAACAATGCGGGAACAAAGAAGAAGCATATTCATTAATGCGGGCACAAAGGCAATATCATTTTTTTCTATTCTGAAAAACTATGTTCCCACCACCTCCCCCCCTCATAGGAGGACACCATTATTCAACTCAATAAAGTATTTTATCTTGTTGATCTGTCTATCTATCTATCTATCTATTTATCTGTCTATATATACTGGACATTATTTGCAGCTGAGATTATACACTTGGAAAAATAAAAGAAATTATATTTCTTTCAATTCTTAAAACCTATGTTCCCACCACACACCCCCACCCCCCCCCCCCCTCATAGGAGGACACCATTATTCAACTCAATAAAGTATTTTTTCTTGTTGATCTGTCTGTCTGTCTGTCTCTCTGTCTTTCTGTCTATCTATCTTGTTGACCAAGAAATCTGAACTGAACATTATTCGCAGCTGTGATTATACTCTTGTAAAAATCAAACATACCTGGGAAGAAGTTAACAATGCGGGAACAAAGAAGAAGCATATTCATTAATGCGGGCACAAAGGCAATATCATTTTTTTCTATTCTGAAAAACTATGTTCCCACCACCTCCCCCCCTCATAGGAGGACACCATTATTCAACTCAATAAAGTATTTTTTCTTGTTGATCTATCTATCTATCTATCTATCTATCTATCTATCTATCTATCTATATATACTGGACATTATTCGCAGCTGAGATTATACACTTGGAAAAATAAAAGAACATATATTTCTTTCAATTCTTAAAAACTATGTTTCCACCCCCCCCCCCCCCCCCCCCCCCTCATAGGAGGACACCATTATTCAACTCAATAAAGTATTTTTTCTTGTTGATCTATCTATCTATCTATCTATCTATCTATCTATCTATCTATCTATCTATCTATATATACTGGACATTATTCGCAGCTGAGATTATACACTTGGAAAAATAAAATAAAATATATTTTTTTCTATTCTGAAAAACTATGTTCCCACCACCTCCCCCCCTCATAGGAGGACACCATTATTCAACTCAATAAAGTATTTTTTCTTGTTGATCTATCTATCTATCTATATATCTATATATACTGGACATTATTCGCAGCTGAGATTATACACTTGGAAAAATAAAAGAAAATATATTTTTTTCTATTCTGAAAAACTATGTTCCCACCACCTCCCCCCCTCATAGGAGGACACCATTATTCAACTCCATAAAGTATTTTTTCTTGTTGATCTATCTATCTATCTATATATCTATATATACTGGACATTATTCGCAGCTGAGATTATACACTTGGAAAAATAAAAGAAAATATATTTCTTTCAATTCTTAAAAAACTATGTTCCCACCACCCCCCCCCCCTCATAGGAGGACACCATTATTCAACTCAATAAAGTATTTTTACTTGTTGATCTGTCTATCTATCTATCTATCTATTTATCTGTCTATATATACTGGACATTATTCGCAGCTGAGATTATACACTTGGAAAAATAAAAGAAATTATATTTCTTTCAATTCTTAAAAACTATGTTCCCACCACCCCCCCCCCCCCCCCCCCCCCCCCCCTCATAGGAGGACACCATTATTCAACTCAATAAAGTATTTTTTCTTGTTGATCTGTCTATCTGTCTGTCTCTCTGTCTTTCTGTCTATCTACCTTGTTGACCAAGAAATCTGAACTGAACATTATTCGCAGCTGTGATTATACTCTTGTAAAAATCAAACATACCTGGGAAGAAGTTAACAATGCGGGAACAAAGAAGAAGCATATTCATTAATGCGGGCACAAAGGCAATATCATTTTTTTCTATTCTGAAAAACTATGTTCCCACCACCTCCCCCCCTCATAGGAGGACACCATTATTCAACTCAATAAAGTATTTTATCTTGTTGATCTGTCTATCTATCTATCTATCTATTTATCTGTCTATATATACTGGACATTATTTGCAGCTGAGATTATACACTTGGAAAAATAAAAGAAATTATATTTCTTTCAATTCTTAAAACCTATGTTCCCACCACACACCCCCACCCCCCCCCCCCCTCATAGGAGGACACCATTATTCAACTCAATAAAGTATTTTTTCTTGTTGATCTGTCTGTCTGTCTGTCTCTCTGTCTTTCTGTCTATCTATCTTGTTGACCAAGAAATCTGAACTGAACATTATTCGCAGCTGTGATTATACTCTTGTAAAAATCAAACATACCTGGGAAGAAGTTAACAATGCGGGAACAAAGAAGAAGCATATTCATTAATGCGGGCACAAAGGCAATATCATTTTTTTCTATTCTGAAAAACTATGTTCCCACCACCTCCCCCCCTCATAGGAGGACACCATTATTCAACTCAATAAAGTATTTTATCTTGTTGATCTGTCTATCTATCTATCTATCTATTTATCTGTCTATATATACTGGACATTATTTGCAGCTGAGATTATACACTTGGAAAAATAAAAGAAATTATATTTCTTTCAATTCTTAAAACCTATGTTCCCACCACACACCCCCACCCCCCCCCCCCTCATAGGAGGACACCATTATTCAACTCAATAAAGTATTTTTTCTTGTTGATCTGTCTGTCTGTCTGTCTCTCTGTCTTTCTGTCTATCTATCTTGTTGACCAAGAAATCTGAACTGAACATTATTCGCAGCTGTGATTATACTCTTGTAAAAATCAAACATACCTGGGAAGAAGTTAACAATGCGGGAACAAAGAAGAAGCATATTCATTAATGCGGGCACAAAGGCAATATCATTTTTTTCTATTCTGAAAAAACTATGTTCCCACCACCTCCCCCCCTCATAGGAGGACACCATTATTCAACTCAATAAAGTATTTTTTCTTGTTGATCTATCTATCTATCTATCTATCTATCTATCTATCTATCTATCTATATATACTGGACATTATTCGCAGCTGAGATTATACACTTGGAAAAATAAAAGAACATATATTTCTTTCAATTCTTAAAAACTATGTTTCCACCCCCCCCCCCCCCCCCCCCCCCTCATAGGAGGACACCATTATTCAACTCAATAAAGTATTTTTTCTTGTTGATCTATCTATCTATCTATCTATCTATCTATCTATCTATCTATCTATCTATCTATCTATATATACTGGACATTATTCGCAGCTGAGATTATACACTTGGAAAAATAAAATAAAATATATTTTTTTCTATTCTGAAAAACTATGTTCCCACCACCTCCCCCCCTCATAGGAGGACACCATTATTCAACTCAATAAAGTATTTTTTCTTGTTGATCTATCTATCTATCTATATATCTATATATACTGGACATTATTCGCAGCTGAGATTATACACTTGGAAAAATAAAAGAAAATATATTTTTTTCTATTCTGAAAAACTATGTTCCCACCACCTCCCCCCCTCATAGGAGGACACCATTATTCAACTCCATAAAGTATTTTTTCTTGTTGATCTATCTATCTATCTATATATCTATATATACTGGACATTATTCGCAGCTGAGATTATACACTTGGAAAAATAAAAGAAAATATATTTCTTTCAATTCTTAAAAACTATGTTCCCACCACCCCCCCCCCCTCATAGGAGGACACCATTATTCAACTCAATAAAGTATTTTTACTTGTTGATCTGTCCTATCTATCTATCTATCTATTTATCTGTCTATATATACTGGACATTATTCGCAGCTGAGATTATACACTTGGAAAAATAAAAGAAATTATATTTCTTTCAATTCTTAAAAACTATGTTCCCACCACCCCCCCCCCCCCCCCCCCCCCCCCTCATAGGAGGACACCATTATTCAACTCAATAAAGTATTTTTTCTTGTTGATCTGTCTATCTGTCTGTCTCTCTGTCTTTCTGTCTATCTACCTTGTTGACCAAGAAATCTGAACTGAACATTATTCGCAGCTGTGATTATACTCTCGTAAAAATCAAACATACCTGGGAAGAAGTTAACAATGCGGGAACAAAGAAGAAGCATATTCATTAATGCGGGCACAAAGGCAATATCATTTTTTTCTATTCTGAAAAACTATGTTCCCACCACCTCCCCCACTCATAGGAGGACACCATTATTCAACTCAATAAAGTATTTTTTCTTGTTGATCTATCTATCTATCTATCTATCTATCTATCTATCTATCTATCTATCTATCTATCTATCTATTTATCTGTCTATATATACTGGACATTATTCGCAGCTGAGATTATACACTTGGAAAAATAAAAGAAAATATATTTCTTTCAATTCTTAAAAACTATGTTCCCACCACCCCCCCCCCCCCCCCCTTCATAGGAGGACACCATTATTCAACTCAATAAAGTATTTTTTCTTGTTGATCTGTCTGTCTGTCTGTCTATCTATTTATCTGTCTATATATACTGGACATTATTCGCAGCTGAGATTATACACTTGGAAAAATAAAAGAAATTATATTTCTTTCAATTCTTAAAACCTATGTTCCCACCACCCCCCACCCTCATAGGAGGACACCATTATTCAACTCAATAAAGTATTTTTTCTTGTTGATCTGTCTATCTGTCTGTCTCTCTGTCTTTCTGTCTATCTACCTTGTTGACCAAGAAATCTGAACTGAACATTATTCGCAGCTGTGATTATACTCTCGTAAAAATCAAACATACCTGGGAAGAAGTTAACAATGCGGGAACAAAGAAGAAGCATATTCATTAATGCGGGCACAAAGGCAATATCATTTTTTTCTATTCTGAAAAACTATGTTCCCACCACCTCCCCCCCTCATAGGAGGACACCATTATTCAACTCAATAAAGTCTTTTTTCTTGTTGATCTATGTATCTATCTATCTATCTATCTATATATATATACTGGACATTATTCGCAGCTGAGATGATACACTTGGAAAAATAAAAGAAAACATATTTCTTTCAATTCTTAAAAACTATGTTCCCACAACCCCCCCCCCCCTCATAGGAGGACACCATTATTTAAACTCAATGAAGTATTTTTTCTTGTTGATCTACCTGTCTGTCTGTCTCTCTGTCTTTCTGTCTATCTACCTTGTTGACCAAGAAATCTGAACTGAACATTATTCGCAGCTGTGATTATACTCTTGTAAAAATCAAACATACCTGGGAAGAAGTTAACAATGCGGGAACAAAGAAGAAGCATATTCATTAATGCGGGCACAAAGGCAATATCATTTTTTTCTATTCTGAAAAACTATGTTCCCACCACCTCCCCCCCTCATAGGAGGACACCATTATTCAACTCAATAAAGTATTTTTTCTTGTTGATCTATCTATCTATCTATCTATCTATCTATCTATCTATCTATCTATCTATCTATCTATCTATCTATCTATCTATATATACTGGACATTATTCGCAGCTGAGATTATACACTTGGAAAAATAAAAGAACATATATTTCTTTCAATTCTTAAAAACTATGTTTCCACCACCACCCCACCCCCCCCTCATAAGAGGACACCATTATTCAACTCAATAAAGTATTTTTTCTTGTTGATCTACCTGTCTGTCTGTCTCTCTGTCTTTCTGTCTATCTATCTTGTTGACCAAGAAATCTGAACTGAACATTATTCGCAGCTGTGATTATACTCTTGTAAAAATCAAACATACCTGGGAAGAAGTTAACAATGCGGGAACAAAGAAGAAGCATATTCATTAATGCGGGCACAAAGGCAATATCATTTTTTTCTATTCTGAAAAACCTATGTTCCCACCACCTCCCCCCCTCATAGGAGGACACCATTATTCAACTCAATAAAGTATTTTTTCTTGTTGATCTATCTATCTATCTATCTATCTATCTATCTATTTATCTGTCTATATATACTGGACATTATTCGCAGCTGAGATTATACACTTGGAAAAATAAAAGAAAATATATTTCTTTCAATTCTTAAAAAACTATGTTCCCACCACCCCCCCCCCCCCCCCCCCCCCCCTTCATAGGAGGACACCATTATTCAACTCAATAAAGCATTTTTTCTTGTTGATCTGTTTGTCTGTCTGTCTCTCTGTCTTTCTGTCTATCTACCTTGTTGACCAAGAATCTGAACTGAACATTATTCGCAGCTGTGATTATACTCTCGTAAAAATCAAACATACCTGGGAAGAAGTTAACAATGCGGGAACAAAGAAGAAGCATATTTATTAATGCGGGCACAAAGGCAATATCATTTTTTTCTATTCTGAAAAAACTATGTTCCCACCACCTCCCCCCCTCATAGGAGGACACCATTATTCAACTCAATAAAGTATTTTTTCTTGTTGATCTATCTATCTATCTATCTATCTATCTATCTATCTATCTATCTATCTATCTATCTATCTATCTATCTATATATACTGGACATTATTCGCAGCTGAGATTATACACTTGGAAAAATAAAAGAACATATATTTCTTTCAATTCTTAAAAACTATGTTTCCACCACCACCCCACCCCCCCCTCATAAGAGGACACCATTATTCAACTCAATAAAGTATTTTTTCTTGTTGATCTACCTGTCTGTCTGTCTCTCTGTCTTTCTGTCTATCTATCTTGTTGACCAAGAAATCTGAACTGAACATTATTCGCAGCTGTGATTATACTCTTGTAAAAATCAAACATACCTGGGAAGAAGTTAACAATGCGGGAACAAAGAAGAAGCATATTCATTAATGCGGGCACAAAGGCAATATCATTTTTTTCTATTCTGAAAAACTATGTTCCCACCACCTCCCCCCCTCATAGGAGGACACCATTATTCAACTCAATAAAGTATTTTTTCTTGTTGATCTATCTATCTATCTATCTATCTATCTATCTATCTATTTATCTGTCTATATATACTGGACATTATTCGCAGCTGAGATTATACACTTGGAAAAATAAAAGAAAATATATTTCTTTCAATTCTTAAAAACTATGTTCCCACCACCCCCCCCCCCCCCCCCCCCCCCTTCATAGGAGGACACCATTATTCAACTCAATAAAGCATTTTTTCTTGTTGATCTGTTTGTCTGTCTGTCTCTCTGTCTTTCTGTCTATCTACCTTGTTGACCAAGAAATCTGAACTGAACATTATTCGCAGCTGTGATTATACTCTCGTAAAAATCAAACATACCTGGGAAGAAGTTAACAATGCGGGAACAAAGAAGAAGCATATTTATTAATGCGGGCACAAAGGCAATATCATTTTTTTCTATTCTGAAAAACTATGTTCCCACCACCTCCCCCCCTCATAGGAGGACACCATTATTCAACTCAATAAAGTATTTTTTCTTGTTGATCTATCTATCTATCTATCTATCTATCTATCTATCTATCTATCTATCTATCTATCTATCTATCTATATATACTGGACATTATTCGCAGCTGAGATTATACACTTGGAAAAATAAAAGAACATATATTTCTTTCAATTCTTAAAAACTATGTTTCCACCACCACCCCCACCCCCCCCCTCATAAGAGGACACCATTATTCAACTCAATAAAGTATTTTTTCTTGTTGATCTACCTGTCTGTCTGTCTCTCTGTCTTTCTGTCTATCTATCTTGTTGACCAAGAAATCTGAACTGAACATTATTCGCAGCTGTGATTATACTCTTGTAAAAATCAAACATACCTGGGAAGAAGTTAACAATGCGGGAACAAAGAAGAAGCATATTCATTAATGCGGGCACAAAGGCAATATCATTTTTTTCTATTCTGAAAAACTATGTTCCCACCACCTCCCCCCCTCATAGGAGGACACCATTATTCAACTCAATAAAGTATTTTTTCTTGTTGATCTATCTATCTATCTATCTATCTATCTATCTATCTATTTATCTGTCTATATATACTGGACATTATTCGCAGCTGAGATTATACACTTGGAAAAATAAAAGAAAATATATTTCTTTCAATTCTTAAAAACTATGTTCCCACCACCCCCCCCCCCCCCCCCCCCTTCATAGGAGGACACCATTATTCAACTCAATAAAGCATTTTTTCTTGTTGATCTGTTTGTCTGTCTGTCTCTCTGTCTTTCTGTCTATCTACCTTGTTGACCAAGAAATCTGAACTGAACATTATTCGCAGCTGTGATTATACTCTCGTAAAAATCAAACATACCTGGGAAGAAGTTAACAATGCGGGAACAAAGAAGAAGCATATTTATTAATGCGGGCACAAAGGCAATATCATTTTTTTCTATTCTGAAAAACTATGTTCCCACCACCTCCCCCCCTCATAGGAGGACACCATTATTCAACTCAATAAAGTATTTTTTCTTGTTGATCTATCTATCTATCTATCTATCTATCTATCTATCTATCTATCTATCTATCTATCTATCTATCTATCTATATATACTGGACATTATTCGCAGCTGAGATTATACACTTGGAAAAATAAAATAAAATATATTTCTTTCAATTCTTAAAAACGATGTTCCCACCACCCTCCCCCCCCCCCCCCCCCTCATAGGAGGACACCATTATTCAACTCAATAAAGTATTTTTTCTTGTTGATCTACCTGTCTGTCAGTCTCTCTGTCTTTCTGTCTATCTAGCTTGTTGACCAAGAAATCTGAACTGAACATTATTCGCAGCTGTGATTATACTCTTGTAAAAATCAAACATACCTGGGAAGAAGTTAACAATGCGGGAACAAAGAAGAAGCATATTCATTAATGCGGGCACAAAGGCAATATCATTTTTTTCTATTCTGAAAAACTATGTTCCCACCACCTCCCCCCCTCATAGGAGGACACCATTATTCAACTCAATAAAGTATTTTTTCTTGTTGATCTGTCTATCTATCTATCTATCTATCTATCTATCTATCTATCTATCTATTTATCTGTCTATATATACTGGACATTATTCGCAGCTGAGATTATACACTTGGAAAAATAAAAGAAAATATATTTCTTTCAATTCTTAAAAACTATGTCCCCCCCCCCCCCCTTCATAGGAGGACACCATTATTCAACTCAATAAAGTATTTTCTCTTGTTGATCTGTCTGTCTGTCTGTCTCTCTGTCTTTCTGTCTATCTATCTTGTTGACCAAGAAATCTGAACTGAACATTATTCGCAGCTGTGATTATACTCTTGTAAAAATCAAACATACCTGGGAAGAAGTTAACAATGCGGGAACAAAGAAGAAGCATATTCATTAATGCGGGCACAAAGGCAATATCATTTTTTTCTATTCTGAAAAACTATGTTCCCACCACCTCCCCCCCTCATAGGAGGACACCATTATTCAACTCAATAAAGTATTTTTTCTTGTTGATCTATCTATCTATCTATCTATCTATCTATCTATCTATCTATCTATCTATCTATCTATCTATATATACTGGACATTATTCGCAGCTGAGATTATACACTTGGAAAAATAAAATAAAATATATTTCTTTCAATTCTTAAAAACGATGTTCCCACCACCCCCCCCCCCCCTCCCCCCCTCATAGGAGGACACCATTATTCAACTCAATAAAGTATTTTTTCTTGTTGATCTACCTGTCTGTCAGTCTCTCTGTCTTTCTGTCTATCTAGCTTGTTGACCAAGAAATCTGAACTGAACATTATTCGCAGCTGTGATTATACTCTTGTAAAAATCAAACATACCTGGGAAGAAGTTAACAATGCGGGAACAAAGAAGAAGCATATTCATTAATGCGGGCACAAAGGCAATATCATTTTTTTCTATTCTGAAAAACTATGTTCCCACCACCTCCCCCCCTCATAGGAGGACACCATTATTCAACTCAATAAAGTATTTTTTCTTGTTGATCTGTCTATCTATCTATCTATCTATCTATCTATCTATCTATTTATCTGTCTATATATACTGGACATTATTCGCAGCTGAGATTATACACTTGGAAAAATAAAAGAAAATATATTTCTTTCAATTCTTAAAAACTATGTCCCCCCCCCCCCCCCCCCCCCCCTTCATAGGAGGACACCATTATTCAACTCAATAAAGTATTTTCTCTTGTTGATCTGTCTGTCTGTCTGTCTCTCTGTCTTTCTGTCTATCTATCTTGTTGACCAAGAAATCTGAACTGAACATTATTCGCAGCTGTGATTATACTCTTGTAAAAATCAAACATACCTGGGAAGAAGTTAACAATGCGGGAACAAAGAAGAAGCATATTCATTAATGCGGGCACAAAGGCAATATCATTTTTTTCTATTCTGAAAAACTATGTTCCCACCACCTCCCCCCCTCATAGGAGGACACCATTATTCAACTCAATAAAGTATTTTTTCTTGTTGATCTATCTATCTATCTATCTATCTATCTATTTATCTGTCTATATATACTGGACATTATTCGCAGCTGAGATTATACACTTGGAAAAATAAAAGAAAATATATTTCTTTCAATTCTTAAAAACTATGTTCCCACCACCCCCCCCCCCCCCCCCCCCCTTCATAGGAGGACACCATTATTCAACTCAATAAAGCATTTTTTCTTGTTGATCTGTTTGTCTGTCTGTCTCTCTGTCTTTCTGTCTATCTAGCTTGTTGACCAAGAAATCTGAACTGAACATTATTCGCAGCTGTGATTATACTCTTGTAAAAATCAAACATACCTGGAAGAAGTTAACAATGCGGGAACAAAGAAGAAGCATATTCATTAATGCGGGCACAAAGGCAATATCATTTTTTTCTATTCTGAAAAACTATGTTCCCACCACCTCCCCCCCTCATAGGAGGACACCATTATTCAACTCAATAAAGTATTTTTTCTTGTTGATCTGTCTATCTATCTATCTATCTATCTATCTATCTATCTATCTATCTATCTATCTATCTATCTATCTATCTGTCTATATATACTGGACATTATTCGCAGCTGAGATTATACACTTGGAAAAATAAAAGAAAATATATTTCTTTCAATTCTTAAAAACTATGTCCCCCCCCCCCCCCCCCCCCCTTCATAGGAGGACACCATTATTCAACTCAATAAAGCATTTTTTCTTGTTGATCTGTTTGTCTTTCTGTCTCTCTGTCTTTCTGTCTATCTACCTTGTTGACCAAGAAATCTGAACTGAACATTATTCGCAGCTGTGATTATACTCTCGTAAAAATCAAACATACCTGGGAAGAAGTTAACAATGCGGGAACAAAGAAGAAGCATATTTATTAATGCGGGCACAAAGGCAATATCATTTTTTTCTATTCTGAAAAACTATGTTCCCACCACCTCCCCCCCTCATAGGAGGACACCATTATTCAACTCAATAAAGTATTTTTTCTTGTTGATCTATCTATCTATCTATCTATCTATCTATCTATCTATCTATCTATCTATCTATCTATCTATCTATATATACTGGACATTATTCGCAGCTGAGATTATACACTTGGAAAAATAAAATAAAATATATTTCTTTCAATTCTTAAAAACGATGTTCCCACCACCCCCCCCCCCCCCCCCCTCATAGGAGGACACCATTATTCAACTCAATAAAGTATTTTTTCTTGTTGATCTACCTGTCTGTCAGTCTCTCTGTCTTTCTGTCTATCTAGCTTGTTGACCAAGAAATCTGAACTGAACATTATTCGCAGCTGTGATTATACTCTTGTAAAAATCAAACATACCTGGGAAGAAGTTAACAATGCGGGAACAAAGAAGAAGCATATTCATTAATGCGGGCACAAAGGCAATATCATTTTTTTCTATTCTGAAAAACTATGTTCCCACCACCTCCCCCCCTCATAGGAGGACACCATTATTCAACTCAATAAAGTATTTTTTCTTGTTGATCTGTCTATCTATCTATCTATCTATCTATCTATCTATCTATCTATCTATCTATCTATTTATCTGTCTATATATACTGGACATTATTCGCAGCTGAGATTATACACTTGGAAAAATAAAAGAAAATATATTTCTTTCAATTCTTAAAAACTATGTCCCCCCCCCCCCCCCCCCCCCCTTCATAGGAGGACACCATTATTCAACTCAATAAAGTATTTTCTCTTGTTGATCTGTCTGTCTGTCTGTCTCTCTGTCTTTCTGTCTATCTATCTTGTTGACCAAGAAATCTGAACTGAACATTATTCGCAGCTGTGATTATACTCTTGTAAAAATCAAACATACCTGGGAAGAAGTTAACAATGCGGGAACAAAGAAGAAGCATATTCATTAATGCGGGCACAAAGGCAATATCATTTTTTTCTATTCTGAAAAACTATGTTCCCACCACCTCCCCCCCTCATAGGAGGACACCATTATTCAACTCAATAAAGTATTTTTTCTTGTTGATCTATCTATCTATCTATCTATCTATTTATCTGTCTATATATACTGGACATTATTCGCAGCTGAGATTATACACTTGGAAAAATAAAAGAAAATATATTTCTTTCAATTCTTAAAAACTATGTTCCCACCCCCCCCCCCCCCCCCCCCCTTCATAGGAGGACACCATTATTCAACTCAATAAAGCATTTTTTCTTGTTGATCTGTTTGTCTGTCTGTCTCTCTGTCTTTCTGTCTATCTACCTTGTTGACCAAGAAATCTGAACTGAACATTATTCGCAGCTGTGATTATACTCTCGTAAAAATCAAACATACCTGGGAAGAAGTTAACAATGCGGGAACAAAGAAGAAGCATATTTATTAATGCGGGCACAAAGGCAATATCATTTTTTTCTATTCTGAAAAACTATGTTCCCACCACCTCCCCCCCCTCATAGGAGGACACCATTATTCAACTCAATAAAGTATTTTTTCTTGTTGATCTATCTATCTATCTATCTATCTATCTATCTATCTATCTATATATACTGGACATTATTCGCAGCTGAGATTATACACTTGGAAAAATAAAATAAAATATATTTCTTTCAATTCTTAAAAACTATGTTCCCACCACCCCCCCCCCCCCCCCCCCCTCATAGGAGGACACCATTATTCAACTCAATAAAGTATTTTTTCTTGTTGATCTACCTGTCTGTCAGTCTCTCTGTCTTTCTGTCTATCTAGCTTGTTGACCAAGAAATCTGAACTGAACATTATTCGCAGCTGTGATTATACTCTTGTAAAAATCAAACATACCTGGGAAGAAGTTAACAATGCGGGAACAAAGAAGAAGCATATTCATTAATGCGGGCACAAAGGCAATATCATTTTTTTCTATTCTGAAAAACTATGTTCCCACCACCTCCCCCCCCTCATAGGAGGACACCATTATTCAACTCAATAAAGTATTTTTTCTTGTTGATCTGTCTATCTATCTATCTATCTATCTATCTATCTATCTATCTATCTATCTATCTATCTATCTATCTATCTATCTGTCTATATATACTGGACATTATTCGCAGCTGAGATTATACACTTGGAAAAAATAAAAGAAAATATATTTCTTTCAATTCTTAAAAACTATGTCCCCCCCCCCCCCCCCCCCCCCTTCATAGGAGGACACCATTATTCAACTCAATAAAGTATTTTCTCTTGTTGATCTGTCTGTCTGTCTGTCTCTCTGTCTTTCTGTCTATCTATCTTGTTGACCAAGAAATCTGAACTGAACATTATTCGCAGCTGTGATTCTACTCTTGTAAAAATCAAACATACCTGGGAAGAAGTTAACAATGCGGGAACAAAGAAGAAGCATATTCATTAATGCGGGCACAAAGGCAATATCATTTTTTTCTATTCTGAAAAACTATGTTCCCACCACCTCCCCCCCTCATAGGAGGACACCATTATTCAACTCAATAAAGTATTTTTTCTTGTTGATCTATGTATCTATCTATCTATCTATCTATATATATATATATACTGGACATTATTCGCAGCTGAGATTATACACTTGGAAAAATAAAAGAAAACATATTTCTTTCAATTCTTAAAAACTATGTTCCCACAACCCCCCCCCCCCCCCCCTCATAGGAGGAAACCATTATTTAAACTCAATAAAGTATTTTTTCTTGTTGATCTACCTGTCTGTCTGTCTCTCTGTCTTTCTGTCTATCTACCTTGTTGACCAAGAAATCTGAACTGAACATTATTCGCAGCTGTGATTATACTCTTGTAAAAATCAAACATACCTGGGAAGAAGTTAACAATGCGGGAACAAAGAAGAAGCATATTCATTAATGCGGGCACAAAGGCAATATCATTTTTTTCTGTTCTGAAAAACTATGTTCCCACCACCTCCCCCCCTCATAGGAGGACACCATTATTCAACTCAATAAAGTATTTTTTCTTGTTGATCTATCTATCTATCTATCTATCTATCTATCTATCTATCTATCTATCTATATATACTGGACATTATTCGCAGCTGAGATTATACACTTGGAAAAACAAAAGAACATATATTTCTTTCAATTCTTAAAAACTATGTTTCCACCACCACCCCCCCCCCCCCCCTCATAGGAGGACACCATTATTCAACTCAATAAAGTATTTTTCTTGTTGATCTACCTGTCTGTCTGTCTCTCTGTCTTTCTGTCTATCTATCTTGTTGACCAAGAAATCTGAACTGAACATTATTCGCAGCTGTGATTATACTCTTGTAAAAATCAAACATACCTGGGAAGAAGTTAACAATGCGGGAACAAAGAAGAAGCATATTCATTAATGCGGGCACAAAGGCAATATCATTTTTTTCTATTCTGAAAAACTATGTTCCCACCACCTCCCCCCCTCATAGGAGGACACCATTATTCAACTCAATAAAGTATTTTTTCTTGTTGATCTATCTATCTATCTATCTATCTATCTATCTATCTATCTATCTATCTATCTATCTATCTATCTATATATACTGGACATTATTCGCAGCTGAGATTATACACTTGGAAAAATAAAAGAACATATATTTCTTTCAATTCTTAAAAACTATGTTTCCACCCCCCCCCCCCCCCCCCCTCATAGGAGGACACCATTATTCAACTCAATAAAGTATTTTTTCTTGTTGATCTATCTATCTATCTATCTATCTATCTATCTATCTATCTATATATACTGGACATTATTCGCAGCTGATATTATACACTTGGAAAAATAAAAGAAAATATATTTTTTTCTATTCTGAAAAACTATGTTCCCACCACCTCCCCCCCTCATAGGAGGACACCATTATTCAACTCAATAAAGTATTTTTTCTTGTTGATCTATCTATCTATCTATATATCTATATATACTGGACATTATTCGCAGCTGAGATTATACACTTGGAAAAATAAAAGAAAATATATTTTTTTCTATTCTGAAAAACTATGTTCCCACCACCTCCCCCCCTCATAGGAGGACACCATTATTCAACTCCATAAAGTATTTTTTCTTGTTGATCTATCTATCTATCTATATATACTGGACATTATTCGCAGCTGAGATTATACACTTGGAAAAATAAAAGAAAACATATTTCTTTCAATTCTTAAAAACTATGTTCCCACCACCACCCCCCCCCCCCCCCCCTCATAGGAGGACACCATTATTCAACTCAATAAAGTATTTTTTCTTGTTGATCTGTCTATCTATCTATCTATCTATCTATCTATCTATCTATCTATCTATTTATCTGTCTATATATACTGGACATTATTCGCAGCTGAGATTATACACTTGGAAAAATAAAAGAAATTATATTTCTTTCAATTCTTAAAACCTATGTTCCCACCACACACCCCCACCCCCCCCCCCCCCTCATAGGAGGACACCATTATTCAACTCAATAAAGTATTTTTTCTTGTTGATCTGTCTGTCTGTCTGTCTCTCTGTCTTTCTGTCTATCTATCTTGTTGACCAAGAAATCTGAACTGAACATTATTCGCAGCTGTGATTATACTCTCGTAAAAATCAAACATACCTGGGAAGAAGTTAACAATGCGGGAACAAAGAAGAAGCATATTCATTAATGCGGGCACAAAGGCAATATCATTTTTTTCTATTCTGAAAAACTATGTTCCCACCACCTCCCCCCCCTCATAGGAGGACACCATTATTCAACTCAATAAAGTATTTTTTCTTGTTGATCTATCTATCTATCTATCTATCTATCTATCTATCTATATATACTGGACATTATTCGCAGCTGAGATTATACACTTGGAAAAATAAAAGAAAACATATTTCTTTCAATTCTTAAAAACTATGTTCCCACAACCCCCCCCCCC